>JAGDQP010047525.1:0-15004 GCA_022664845.1 Lepisma saccharinum
GGGGGGGGGAGTTGCATTGAACATTGAGATTCGAAACCTACTCTATCAAAAACTGTAGGTCCTTTCTTAGAACCTCACCAGCTCCGAAAAGGCATTAATAACTCAATCAATAATACGGATTCCTACCTTGAGGGTTCATTCTCATGTACACCAACGTTAAGCAAGATTTTTCGAAGCTTAATCACGAACCTAGAGTTTTTTTTTGTTTTTTCAGGGTGGACTGGAAACATATATTAGTTATGTAACTAAAATTCATTTACACTGAAAGAATCTTCTATCAAAATACAATCATATGTTTCGAAAACTTCCACTTACATTTACATGATCGCTGGATAACTTTACGGGCATTTGGCTATAATTTTACAATCGGATGCTCTTTCTCATGTCAACTCATACATGTATTTTATTTGTGATAGTAATCTCCTAATTCAACAAATAAACACAAAATCCCGTTTTTCTACTGCGTAGTTGATGTTTCAAATACGCTATCTAGGCTACAAGTATAATCTTGACCTTGTCATTTGTAAGGGTCATTTGTTTAGTATCAAATTTAATCTAGGTCGAGCACCCGCAATGTAATCTTACCGCTATTCAAGAGAAAAAATTCAATCTATTTACAATGTTTAGGTCTAGTAAAGCTGATATTTTACGTCGTGCATTACCCACACTGATGAGCTTGTGGTTTATGGACAAATGCATAGAGCGATAACAAACGAAACTTTGATTCTGAGATGAGCTAAAGGGTAATGGACTATGATGTAAGAACGGCAAATCCTTCACATTCCAAATGATCAATTTACTGAAACAGTTCATGATCTGTTCAACACAGATTTCCTTCCAGATAAACTACAACTGCAAATAGGTTGTTGCCAGAATGGTATGAAGGATATAAGACATACCAAAAGTCATGGTCTAGGTATATAGCAACCTGTAGGACCCCCTCCCCTTCTAGCCCAGCGAAGTGCAGCAACCCCACGTGGCATTTATTTCACAAATGGACGGACGACTTTTGGAGTGAGAAACAGCAATGCCGCTGAATGGCCGCGGACAGCTTCCTGCTATTTGTAAATGCAGAAACCCTCGGTGGGAATGGATTTCTCTATCACGTCTCAATTGGGTCTATGTCAGGCAAATGTGGTGGCCACGCCATTTGTCAGAACTGTCCCAAATGCCCCCGAATCATTTGGACAACTTTCGGCCCGATCCACACACGGTGCATTATACTGCTGGAATATCTCATCATTGTAGGCGTACATCGCTGGACTGCAAATGATCACCAATTGTAGCGGTTGGGAGTCAATACGGTTGCACGGAGGACCAGTGCACTCAACCCATGCTACGTGAACATATCCCATACCAGTTTGGAACTCCCACCAGTCTGAACGGTACCTTGTTGACAACAGAGGCATGGCGTCTGCGCCATACCCTATCATCAGTCCGAAACAACTGACGTAACACATTAGACCTCGCCACATTTTGCCAGGCCTCTAGGGTCCAATTATCGTGTTCACGAGCCAAGGTAATGCACGGAGGTCGATATTGTGGTGGATATTCTGCTCCCAGATACCACAGAAGCAAAAGAACACTGCAACGACCAACTGGATATGTACCAAGCAAACACAAGGACCATTTCAGGTTTGTAATGCTAAATGAGTTACCACAAATTTCACTGTTCTGATCTGTTTGTACCATGTTACACACAAATACGAAGTTTTATTTTCCTTCACGGTCTCCTTCATTTGTCGATGGATGATGGCCTTAGAAATGTCTTGCCCCTACAAAACAAAATTATATTTTCAGTTTTAGCGCAATTTTAAAAACCCAGAAAATCTTTAATTTTAAATAGGTTTGTTTAAATAATAATAATGGTTTAGGGGACCCCCCCCCCCCCCCCGAAAGAAATGCAGACCCACTCACTGTTCTACAAACGACACTTAACATAAAATTACCCTTGTACTAAATTCTGGTGCAAAGTCGCTGGGAATCAAGTGGGCGCAGGTTGGGGTTTAGAGGCTCGGTGCGAGACTTCTCTGTCGGAAGACTTTAGTGATAAAGTGTTCATCTCCGGTGCGTGCTGTCCTCAGTTCAATCACGGCTCGCGTCATGTAAGCTTTGTGCTGGACACACACTATATGCTCCGACTTCCATCATTCCACCAATTATTCCATTACAATCCATTCGGCCTGAGCCAGAAGTCGTCTGTTAAAGTTAGCCCCTCACTTCTCCAAGTACAGCTTTAAAATTTAATGTCAAAGTACCGCTAGCCTTTCACAATTAGGAAGTGAATTTTCACCTTTCCCTGTTGCAACTGGTATAAGCTATAGATTGACGAACTTATGCCTGTGGTATGATCTGAGAAGTTTCATTTCACATAAAAGAACAATTTTACGGCTAGAAAATGAATGGATTTGAAAGGAAACTGAATTCTACACAGATCACACAATTCTGACATCCAACGAATTCTGAAATTTGTTACAACACACAGGCGTACCAAAAACTCTCTGCAGTTCCTTAAGGTTTTGGAAGGTGAACATCAAAGGTGAAATTGATGGTAAGTGTATGTGACATCCCGCTCTTCAAATATCCACGTCTGACTACGTGTGATGTATAAAGGTCGTTTTCACTATACAAGGAGTTCTTTAGAGACAATAGGCAAGCATTTGTGATGGACAACTTGGAAAAATATTTCATTGTTCATTGCGATCAGAATGCTAAAGCAACCAACTTCCTGTTAGCGTAATAAGCACCAATTCATTTGCTTGAGAATTTCGCAAGAAAAGTCATGGTGTCGACTAATCTTGTCATTTGAAATTTCCTGAGTTCTCAAGATTTTCCTGGATTTTTCCCCCTGAATTCTTACAAAGGAGGTTGGTGAACTGTGAAGTTGATATCGAGATAATGAATTTGCCAAATGATAGGACATAGCATGCTTACTTTAACAGCTTTATTAGCTGCCACAACTTTGTGTTAGCCTCGTAATTAATATGGAAAATACTGTACAGGGTGGAGCCATAAGTTTTGTTAGGACAGTCGAATAGAATAAAAAATACGATAGACAGGAATGAAATGTCCCTGAACATATTATAGGCGAGGGAAACATACGGCGTTACCGGCGGCCATCTTGGATTCAACTTGAAATTATCAACTAGCCCTAAAATTTCCTCAGGTTGGATTCATAACTGTGGTTGGTTTTTGTCTATCTCTAGCAGTTCAAGGGATTTGTAATGGTTTTTCCGTTCGTTTCAGGTTCACTAACTAAAGATGGTCCTCACGGAAGCTAAACCCACAGAAACTATTCTGGTGAACGAAGTATGTGATTTCAACCATCGCCAACCTGAAAGGAATAATATCTCACCCAACAAAGTTGCTACCCTCCTATCCAAATACATCATGGATACAAAGGAACTGTTAAAGACAGGCCTCGGACGTGTAGACCAAAAACGGCTAATGAACGAAGCAACAGCAGCAGTGTTGGGGTCCTTTAACAACAGCCCAGAAAATCACATGCGATCTGTCCATGGAAAATGGCATGAGCTGTACCTCTATAAGAACAATGGGAAAACAAACAAGCGGCACTCGTACAAGTTGCAAAGATTGCAGCATCTGACTGTCCCTGATCGTCGATTATAATTTGCAGAGTGGGCCAATCAGCCAGTTTAAGAAACATCGGGGTTCGCATTCCAGATACGTCTTGCAGACGAAGCCAATGTTTACGTGAACAGCTAAGTTAATAAGCTAAACCATCGATAATGGACTTATGCTAATCCACACTGGATTGATACAATCATTTCACGATGGTAGGTTCACAGAAAATAATGGTATGGTATGGGCTTTGAGGAACGCGAATTGTATTTATGGGACCCATCTTCATTGACGGTACTCGAAAAGCAGATGGTTATCTCCAATTACTACAGGCGAATGTGCTTTCACCGCTATCAGAGGACGGTAGTTTTCCTATATGCTTCTGACATAATGAGGCGGAGCCCCAACAATTTACCTGGATCAACAATTTCCCGGGAAATGGATCTAGATGACCTGTTGAGTGGCTACCACGATCCCCGAACCGGGCTTATTTCAATATTTATTTGTGACGGTATTTGAAGGCTAATGTATACCAGTGTAACTTAATGGTGTTTCCTACCTGAACAAGGGAATCACTTGACAGTGAGGTATGTGCATGCTTCGTAGGGTGCATGACGACGTTTGCAGAAGTGCTTCAATGAGAACGACGTCCATGTGAAATATGTTCTGTGATGGTGGATGTGGTTTTAGTGGTTCACAGCTATTCTCCATATGGATGAATGTGTTTGTTGTGGTGTTACAAGGTGTGTATGGCACGTAATCCTTTCTTCCGGAACAACCCGCCGAGTTCAAAACCTACCCTAATTTCGTTCATAAGTGCAACACGCTTACAGTTATCGTAAATTACACTACACCATTCAATTTCTCGTTTCAAGAGAATGTCATTTGTTATATTGCACGGCCATGTTGTTATTTGAAATTTTTAAGTTGAATCCAAGACGGCGAATTTCAATATGGCCGCCGAAAACGTGGTATGGTCCGCTCATTTTTCCCCTCGCCTATAACATGTTCAGGGACATTTCATTCCTGTCTCATATTTTTTATTTTATTCGACTGTCCTAACAAGACTTATGGCTCCACCCTGTACAGTATTTTGCATATTTACTACGACGCTAACACAAAGTTTAGGCAGCTCATATTTTAGCTGTTCTCCCCTTGCCAGACGTGTCGGTTGGTTTTAGAACAAAAATAAATCCAGGTTTCTAGCAAATAAAAATTTGGTCCCTAACAGCCACTAACACTTCAGATCATTATATCAACACTTTTTTTTATTTCCTTTTATCTTTGTTTAGCAAAAATGAAGCACAAAATAATTACGTACTTTTCAGTAACTAACTACATGAGTAAATTTTCTTGCGCACGGAGGAGTTAAATTCTAAAACATTTCATATTTACCACAAATTACACTAAGTATTTCTGGATCCCACACCTGAGACCATCATCGCGTGTTGGACAACTTTTGTAAAAATATGTGTATGTACGTACATAATAAAGAATGGAAAGAAAAGCTATTTACAAGAAATTGTGAAGTATTTGTTATTTCACTACAGCTTGCAAGTTTCCAATTTATATTCAGTTGTTTACGAGCGTGGTAAAATCATGTGTGGAATATTTATAATTATGAAAAAAACAATACTATATATTGTCAATTATTTGATATGGTTGTGTGCATACTATCCAATTTGAATAGCTATACTATATATATATATATATATCAGCGGCCGCTTATCTATGTATGTTTGGTTGTGCAAACTACCCTCTAATATTTCTATTCTTGAAGTGTGTTACAAACCATCTTGCTTCTTATTATCATTCTTTAACTCAGTGAACGCTCACATATGTGTGTGTGTGTGTGAGAGAGTGAGTGAGAGAGAGAGAGAACGCGCGCCCGCAATTCTGGCTGGTCACAAGCAGCAGCTTGTTTGCTAATTTGCTTTCTGTTTCCTCCAGGTTGACAACCGAGAACGATGAAGGTCAAAGTGAGCTTTTAGGCTCTCAGCGGGTGGAGGAGTACAAGAGGGTACAGGGAAGATCGTTGCCTTCATAAGGCTCTATATGTAGCAAATTTTGGACAACCGAAGTGGACTAGATAGCATACACACAGACTTTCCCACGTGTAAAATTCCCGCACCCTGTCAATGTTGATAGTGTTTCCAATTCCCACTTCAGAAATAATTTCTCGCAACTATTTTTCATCTCTCGAGGTCCATTGATTCAATGGAAAGACAGTGTTTTTTATATTTAAATTAAGGAGTCCTTAAAGTTGGAAAGTCTATGATAAAACATCTGTTATCAAAAATGCTTTTTAAAATCATTTCTCTGGAATAATGCCCAAAAATAAGAATAATAATTCTTGATTTTTTAGCCTTCTTTTATTATTCTGAAGCATGACCTAACTTTGAATCATCCTGCCGGCTATTCTGATTAAAGCTGATCCAAATTCTCGCAGCCCAGTCCAGTGCATGTTCAAGTAGTACGTAACTCTGATTAAGTAAAAGAAACTCACTTAGGAACGTACGACAACCCTACGATATATCTTTTTCAATTTTACACGTTTCCAAATCAGGAAAAGAAATCATGCCTCTTGGATGGAAAGTTAATCAAAACATGCAATAGCGCTCACCGAGCAACCGTAGCTCAGTTCATCGAGTATTAACTTCACTTTCGGGAGGTCATTGGTTCGACCCAGCACCCGACCGATTGAGGTTTTTCAGGGGTTTTCTGTCACACCAGGCAAATGCCGAGATCGTATCTTAAACCTAGGATCAGGCCGATTACTTCCCGCATCCTGTCCTCTACCCTAGACAGTCCTGAGCTATAGATGTCTGAAGGTCATAAATGGATTCAACTCAATAGTACCACAGGAGTCTACGAAGAATAAGGACAGGTTCCACAGGAACTTTCACTTTAATGCCTCTACAGCATCTTAAGGCAGTAATTCATCCCAAGGAGAAAGAAACGGGTTAGGTATTCACTCTTAAAAATTCAGTTGAAATTCCCGGTAATAATACCGGAATTGTTCTTGCTTTTTCCCCGTAGCCGTATTTTACAGTGAAAATACCTGAATCTATAAGCAGCGTAATCAACTCTCTATATAAATTTGCTATAAATATGGTTGGCACCTGAACTTTTACGGTAAAATCTTGGCGTCCCCGATTGCCAGTAATTTCACCGTAAAATTTCCGGTCTTTTTTTTAAGAGTGCTGATTATGTTCTCAACTCAGTGGGTATCACAGATTTAGCCTTCATGACTGGCGGATACCTCGAAATGACGGACCCCTGAGTTTGATCCGATCCCACGTTCAGTCACGGCTTTAAAATAGTTTGGGGACGAACATAGCGATGTACTGCTCTTCCATATGAACATTCCCATCTGGCGAAAATTGTGAACAATTACAACTGCTATTATAAATACTTCTGATATGATTATACGAATGAGCATCGTTAATTTGGCTCCTCCTCGACAGGAAATATTCCTCACAAATATGCTACCGGTATTAAACTTCTGCTTCCACTCAAGTTTTTCGATAATTTTAAGAATTTTTCTCCAATATTCTCAAAGTTCATATCTTTTTCTTAACTTACATTTCTGGATCAGACAGACAGACTGCTATGACCTAAGTTTGACACATGTCTGGGGAATTATATCCCTCAGCGAGCGCTCTTTCAGGAAGAGGGAAAAAGGTAGCGGCCAGGACCATTGTCTAGGTGCTATGCCGATATTCGCCTAGTGAAGCTTAAACAAACCATGGAAAACATCAATCAGTAACTTAGCAGTACTTCTTAAAACCTGTCTGTCTCCCCAATGCCGATCCAGAGTCCGTGAACGTAACCACAGAACTACGGAAGTTGGAAATGTTTTATTTCTTGACTATTCTACAAAGTAGATTAATATTCAATCCGTTATTTGAGTTAACAATTTCCATCAACGAATCCCTATTCAAGCTCAACGAAATTCTTTGTTAGTTTCATAATATTACAAATTACAATACTTTTATGTTGACTAGAGCATGTTATTGTTATTATTTATTATTATAACCACCACCAATAATAATGCAAAAGATGCTGTAATATTTTGCGGACCACCTGAAGTCAAGATCACGAGCCGCCACTGATATACAGGGTAAGTCAAAATGATGGACCCGATTTCATAAATTTATTTTGTGAAATATAATGAACATATCTTAATGTGAGCTACGCGCAAGGAAAGGCAAAAGTTCAAAGTTTAGCTGAGTTTAGTTTATGTCCCGCGTGGTTGCATTGTCTACCGCTACGCGGCGCTGGAAGCAGTTAACGAAAATGGCGCTGACTGGAGAGCAGAAATCGTTCTGTGTGCTGGATTACCATGTAAACAACTCTGTGATGAGTGTTCAACGGCATTTCCGTACCAAGTATGGCAGAGACCCACCTACTGGAAAAACCATTCGTACGTGGTATGAAAAATTCAGAGATACGGGCTGCATCTGTAAGCGAAAATCGATTGGCCGTCCTTCAGCTGAGGAAGAGACAGTGGAACGTGTTCGCGCCAGTTTTGTGCGGAGTTCACAGAAGTCTGATTTCTTTTTGTGGGTTTTCATAATGGATCGTGTTTACGTACCATCACTTCCAACAACATTGGGTGACCTTCGCGCCCGCATCACAGCAGCCATTGCAGAGATTGACCGTGACACACTACACAAGGTTTGGCAGGAGATAGACTATCAGCTTGATGTGTGTCGTGTTACGCGAGGTGCTCACATAGAGCACTTGTGATGTGACTGAAAAAAACTTTGAGAGTTACCCTTCTTACCACATGTATTACATTCAGATATGTTCATTATATTTCACAAAATAAATTTATGAAATCGGGTACATCATTTTGACTTACCCTGTATATAATAATTCACTGCCATATTCAATCCACTACTGGATGAGACCTCTCCCGGAGGGAGGAGGTGGTCTACTGCTCCCACGCTGACCAGACGTGTTGGGAGAGGAGAGCCGAAGTTTTCAACTGTGATCGCTACCTCTTTATTATTGGCCTCACGACGCTGGGTGGACACCGCACAGGCAACACCATCTGGAGTACTGCAACAGTTACCCGTCCAAAGAGCTAAGGTTTTGTGTAGATTTCCTCTGTAATTCACTATTTAATTTCGGGACTTATGTTATTATGGAACACGCTTTGATGACCGTCTGGCCGATGTTACATTTAGAATTAGGAATTTTTGGCTGATAATATTTAAAGTTACTTTGTTTAGAGATATTTAGAAAGCCTGTGTTAGCGTCTCTTTTGTGTTCGCTAATTCCTACTGTTATGTAACGTTTCGTTATGCCGATGTACCTTTTTCCACAACTACAGTTAACTCATATACACTTGATCTTTGTGTGTTACCGGTAAAATAACTTTAGGTCTACTGTTATTGATGTGCTCAATGCTGGTGATATAGCCTTATTTGTTAAAAATCCTTTTCAAGTGTTGTATTACTCGTGGAATATTGGGCAACCTAACATGCTTAGTATCACTGCGTGTGATCGGTTAAATGTGGTCTGTGCGGATCTACGCCACTTTTCAAGTTTATATCTACCATTTTTTTTACTCCTAGCGAAAAAAAAAATAATAATTTCTGTGGCCAAATCGGGGGTTGGAAGCGAAGTTACTAGATTTTCCAAGCGTCTGATTTTTTTAATATATGTGAATGAGTAGACTGTTGATAGCTGCAGGCAGTGGTAGCTGAAGGTTTTCTATAGACGGTGGTTTGACATTTTGTCCTTACTGTAATTGATATACCTTTCCTGACTTTTCTAACTCATGGGTGAACTTCAATTTTGAGTCAAAAGCGATTAATTCCGTAAGTAGAAAATTATATATTAGCAATCACAATAACATATTAACCCATCGTCTACGTATCTTGTGTACCTAAAAATCTAAGCTCTGGTTCAAAAAACAAGGACGTTTCTAGTTGGTCACTGATAAAGATTAGATGTTATGAAGTTAACAGTAGTTCTGGAAAAGTGTACATTGCATATCAGTACGAATTTTTCTAAAGCTAATGTTTTGTGACCCAAATCCTAAAGTGTTCTGCAACCAGTCAAACGCAACATCGTTGCAGGCAAGTGTTAGAAATGATTTTTGATGACGTTAGAAGATTTCGAGCCACTTCTATTTTTTTATTAACTCTACCTGAATGCGCGCTCTATATATTAAGAATTCTAAGGATTTACGTCACGGCAATTGGAAAAATAAGATTGAGTATTAATTACTTAATTATTTACGTACTAGTTAAGTGTAAATAATGAAATCGTGAATCAGCTGTTTCATACTGTTAAGTTTGATGACGACAAAACTTAGTGGAGTTTTGTTTGGAATATTACATAATATTTCTGGATATATATCGATAGTTCGAACGTTTGTAAACTGAAGCATTATTCCGATTAGCAGTATGTCAAAAGAAGAGGGATTTGGGTATGCTGCTTAAATGTGATTCTTCAATAGGTAAAATCAAGGATTTCACTTCTATGAAAATCAATGTCAGTGCACGCTATGAACAATAATGCCAACAAGGATTGTTGTACGTGGTGTTATGATTAAATATATAGATTACTAGAATCTTGCATGAGCTAAATATTCTCAATATCTTTTAGAGTAATGCACGAACTCTTTATTTCTTTGCGATACGTGCTACACTATGGACAATAATGCATGGGCATATGTCAGTAGTT
The DNA here is from genome assembly GCA_022664845.1 of Lepisma saccharinum. Classification (NCBI taxonomy): domain Eukaryota; kingdom Metazoa; phylum Arthropoda; class Insecta; order Zygentoma; family Lepismatidae; genus Lepisma; species Lepisma saccharinum. Next base: position 10,285 of record JAGDQP010047525.1, read on the forward strand.
TTCTGTACTAACTTTCATGGCTTGTACTTCGATTTATCTAATTAATACTGTGTTGACATATTGGAGTAAACTGATTAATAGCAATTCTATACTTTTTCCTGCTGAGCTATTAATTATATTGAATTAAGTGTTCGATGTTCCTGATGTTGTGTTTCTAATTTCATGCATTCATTCGGCCTTAGTTTAGTAAACACAACCAACTCTAATCTAGTATTTTGGAAGCGAACAGTTAGCATTTATTTCAGGATAAAGAAGTTCACATTAAAAAATATAATAGTAAAATATGCATCTAAAATATATAGAAATATATGAAAGTAACAATGGAATAGTGTATTGTTAAAAGACTTACGTTGCTGTGGAAAATTCCACCATTATTTGACGTGGGGAAATGAGTTAAATCTACGTCGCAAGATTTGAGGACACCACGATCCATTGTGAACTAAAGGAAAGTCTGTAAAAATAAAATCGACGTCTGCTCCACAATACTACAGTAATTCAGTACTTGGTAACAACTTTTGAAGAAAAAGTCAGATACCAAACTCTCAAACAATGCAGCAAACGGTTTTAAAGGAGAAAAGTGTATACGTAAGTGTTACATGATCACCATAGCAAGTTAAAAAACAAATAGATTTTTCATGGAAAAAGAAACGAAAATGTGATGTTCAAAGGTGTAGTGGGGCTTCATTGAACACTATCGTAGTCTTTGTTTTCAAGGCAAATTTATTGACTTTAGACCAAATATGAATATATTGTGCATTTCTTGGGTCGTCAATGAACATCTTTATTTATAGAATATAAGGATTGATGCACGTATACGAGGTGTGATAAAAAATACGGTGAATAATTTTATTACGAACAAAGTAATAAGCTTAACTAGACCTGAATTAATCTCCTTCAAAGTACTCTCCTTGGCTAGCGATAAACTTATCCGAACGTTGACTCCATGACAAACTTCTGGAAGGCTTCTTTCAGAAGGGCCTTCGACTTCAACTGCTCCGTCGTGGCCCTCTCAATGTCGGCAGTGATGTCAAAACGTTTTTCTTTTAGCACGGATTTTATTTTGGGGAAGAGTCAGAAGTCGCATGGTGCTAAATCTGGAGAGTAAGGCGGATTAGAATTTCACACATTATTTTCTTCCTTCTGTTCGCCAATCAAACGTCTGGTAACAAATTTCCCACTCACTCGTCTCATTTGCAAACTATCGGTTAAAGTGCTTTCCACGGACCCGTACGAGATGTTCAGTTCTTAAGTAAGCTCCCGAATAGTCAATCGCCTGTTTGAATGAACCATTTTTGCCACTTTTTGCACGTTTTCATGTTTTTGAGGTCGAAGGACGTTGCGACCGTTGCTCGTCTTCAACCAACTCATTTACGCTTTTAAATCGCTCAACACCACTTGTAAAGTCTTCAGAGTCACCACATTATCGCCATACACTGATGTTAACATTTCACGAGCTTCTTTGGCACTTTTTTGCAACTTAAAAACAAAGCTTAATGTTGAGGCTGCTTGCACACTTTCCGACAAGGTTCCGATTTGTCTAACATTTTGTCGGGAAAAACATGAAGCACTTCAAGTTTTCATCCAGTCCGGTTTGAAACATTTGTTTCTCGCCATGTGTCATTCGTGCGAAGAAGGCGAATGGAGAGGAGGTGAAGAGGGGGACAGAAAGAGAGAGAGACTGTTGCTACCTCATTTTTTCTAGATTCTCTCTCTCTCTCATATATATAGAGGCCTCATCCACTAGTGGATTGAATATGGCTGTGATTTACTATATGCAGAGCGTTCCATAACTTCTGTTTCCTTTCCAAGTTTGGAATGAATCAACTTTTTTCGCTGTAATTTTGCTAGCACGTGAGGAAGATAGGTATGTAAAACTTGAATACAGTTAAAGAAATATTGGGTCGTTTCGTTGTCTACCGTAGCGAAAACTGTGAAAGTGATTTTCGGCTTATGAAAAAAGAATGTTAAGGCTGAATTAAAACGAAAAAGGAGGGAAAGAAACTCTAATTTCCGATAAGGAGAAAATCGCTTTCGCGGTTTTCGAAAGAGAATGAAACGTTGATCAGATACATACACTGTTAATATTTGTTATGGGGTACACCACGATGGATTTCTATATTCTCTTTCAATAATAGGAAAGTTTATGGTATTTAGATAAGAAAATTAACAGTAAAACAGTAGATAATGCAAAGAAACAGGAGCTTTAATGATAAAACAGTGGGATGGAAATATTGAAACCGGGCCGACATGTCTGATACAATCTGAAGGTGTGCAAGTGAGCATTGCTTTTGCATTGCCACTGTAATAAAATCAGCCTTCAGACAATCGGAAAGCCCATGTCTTCCGGCAAAAAAAAAAAAAACCTCAAGAACTCTTTGTCTGAACTTGTGCAAAGCTCCATTACTCTTCCGATTTCCTTCATGCAAAAAAGTCTTTCGACATATCTGAAGCATGTCGGAACGTGTGCAAGGGGTGTAACGCGTTGTTCGAAATCCATGATGCGCGACAGACACGGTAAACACGACCTCACTCTTCTGGTTCTGGAAGCCGACTGACAAGTCACAACTTGTTCAAACTTGACACTGACTACCTCAACGGATGCTATTACTTCAACTGGATGTAGCAACAGCAGTTGCTGCTATAAAAATTCATTCATCGTATTTTTTTTCACACCTCGTAGAACTTATGAAGTAAAAAAATCGTTAAACTACCATAAAATGTATTATTCTACTCAATATGTTAAATTAGTCCTAACAGTAATGTAGAAATGTATTTTAGGCAAAGATAGATAATTTTACAATTATTTGGAGTTATTTGTAGGCTCTAAAATTATTTGAAACCATATTTACTGTAAATGTTATATTGTAAGGAAAAGCATTTCATACAACATGGTACAAATTTTAGCATTATCTGCAGAGTTTTACAGATTCTACTATACTCGTACATTTTCATATTACGGTTACCTAAGTTTGCGAAAGACGTTTTGTCCACTAATTGCAGTGCGCACTTTTTTTCTTTAGTTTCAAATAGACGGTAATAGTGGGTTCATTGACAACCTTTTCTCAAGGGACCTAAATTTCATTGTAAATTTCATCTATTGCACTATATCTGAACATAACTATTATATTGTCTACTGAATATGTTTTTCATTAATGTTTAATGTAGAGCTACAAATTTAAAGTAGCCCCATTTTGCTGTAATAATAAATTTTAAAAAACAGAATTTAATATCGACGAAGGAAACGTACACAAAACTTGGGATCCTTTCATTGTGCGAATACCTGAGAAAAGCAAGAATTAACAAGTTCATTTTTAAGGCCTTCAATTATGACAACTCACTTTAGGATTACAAACTAGTCAATATAAAAACAACTTATATTTCAATCTAATTATTTATACGCTCCATAGCAAATGAAATGTGATAGCATACATAGAATAACTGACAAAATATATTTATAAAATTAAATCTTGTAAATACCATTTCTTTCAATTTTTTCTTTACTATGAAAACACATACTAACTTTTTTTTTTTTAGTTTTGATACCCAATAATGATCTCAGGTAAGACTGAAAAGTACTTCGTGTAACTTGTGGTAATAATCATAATCTCAATTAGAGGACTTCTGACTACACCGTATGCAGCAAGTACAGAATATTTTTTATAGTAAAATGACTTAAAACACCATTCACATTAATACGTAAAATACAACGTGCACAACGAATTCTCACAGTATGAATAACAGGAAACTACGACATACTGTTAATGACCACATACCCTCAAATAAATGTGTTAATGAGACAAGAAACTGCAACACAACCAACAACCAGAAGACAAACCAACCGCTCTGCCATTGAGACTGAACAATAAATTAAAGAGATGGAGCAGAACTGCAGAGCGCAGTGCAGCTGCAAATCCGTAAAGGTGATAATGAACTGTTAATATTTTATGGCAAAGTTTCATCTACAAACAAAAGAATAATGAAATGGATTCTAGCTTTTATTCAGGATGTCAAGCAGAAACAAACTTTAAGGTAATACAGTGTTGTAAGACCTGTCAGTGTAACTGACTTAATACGAAACTGTCAATATAAAATTGGACACTCGTTGATGAATGCTCCCAGGCAGTCTTTGCTCTGTAAGTTCTGTTAATTTTACAATATTTATTTCCAATAATCTTCACTGCATTCTCAGTGCTAAACATATCCTCCTCTCACCCCAGTTGACGTATAAACGATATCCATATAAAGGGAAACATGTTTAGTCTTCTGTGGTTTCCTATACAAAGGTTGCCACTTCTTTCTTTAATATTCTTTTCTTACTTCCCCCCCCCCCCCTTCATCTCTCTGGGACCGCTGAAGTACGTACGCATTGAACCGGAAAGGGATTCAACCTTTTGCCATCGGTGGCATTCAGGGCTCACCGAATTTATCCTTCGAATGCCACTGAGAACTTCCGGTCACTTACGAATTTAAAAGTAATTATTATGAAATAACTACAAGTCATGAGGTGCATTTGTAGCTTCCCTTACAGCATGTAACACCATATTTATATTTAATCGGCTGTCGATAAAAAAACGGTAACATATGCCTCGCATCCCGACGCGTCATGTTTACTACTCTTTGTGCTGTGCGATATTCAATTGGATGGTTCAAAAGTCAATCAGTGAAAGTAAAAAAGAAACAGAAAAACCTCTGAATAAATTTACACTCTTTTCAGTGGGCA
>JAGDQP010047526.1:4423-15004 GCA_022664845.1 Lepisma saccharinum
GTAACTCTTTTTAAAAAGTATTTTTGGGAACAGTGCCTTTCCTAATTCAAAGCTTCGATTGTTGTCTGGACTTATTCTTCCTTGTGTTTGCACCGCAGATGTGTTCGTTTCATGTCAGCTAATGCTAGATTCCAAATTTACTCATTTTGACATTCCTTGAAACTGAAGACACAGAAATTCAATCCAATAGCTACAGTAACTTCCCATATTGATCTATAATGATTTTCCGTAAGACAAGCATGGGGCTGTCTTACCTCAATCACATGATTCAAAGGCAGGGTCATCTTACCCCAACATGCACTCCACAAATTCGAAGTCGCCACTGACCCTGATGTGTGTACTGCCTCTACAGGAAACCGCAGTGGTATCAAATACTACAATTAGTAACGACTCTAGTAAAGTGTTTCTTTTCTACAAGGTTAGCAAAGTACTATGTTTTCCACAAGAAATTAACAAACAATCATATCAGACCAAAACCTCCTCTTAAATTTTACACCTGCGTATTGTGAACGATGTGTCCTTACCAAGTGACACAGCAACCCCGTCTCTTGTAGAGTAGCAGCCAACTTGCAGTAGAGACATCTGACGGTGAAAACGTCAAATACAGTGACTTCGAAGCTGTCACTCGTGCGCAAATGTATCACGAATGTCGAAGGGAGCATGTTTGCACAGTAGGCCGTTTTTGAACAAATGACTCTAATAAAGATTAAAATTCTCGAAAATTGAAAAGAGTATAAAATAATTTACAGTAAAAGAACTAAGACAAAGTTTTACTAAAATCCACTAAAAATAAATAAAATAATAATTTAGATTCCAGTCTAAATTACTGACTTAGAAGAATCCCCTGACTTTTGTTAAAATGCACTGAAACTGAAAAAAAAATGATAGGGCGTAAACGACTACCTTAGAAGGTCTCTCTCATATAAAAGCGTAAGATCTAAATATTAGAATGTAACAAATTAAAAGTCAAGACAAAAATCATGTCGTTAAGTAATTAGTTTTTGCAAAACTATTAATATTCTATATTTACGGCCCACGCTTTTATTTTTAGTCATATGAGGGAAATTTTCTAAGTAGTAATTTATGCCATTTAAGTCAGTATCAAAATTTTACTTTTTACTACATTTTAATAAGAGTTCATTTTCATAGTTTAAGTAAGGTTACAGCATTGATTCTCACAGATATAATAGACTGAATAGTTATTTGAAAGTTAACTTCCTGAGTAAATGAAGAATAATGTATTAAAACAATAATTCAGAGTATTGAAAACAGTAAAACAACGAGCGAATCTTTTGTTCAAAATCTGCTTCTCATAGTTTCTGAGACTAGAAAAATAGGACCGCTCTCATGATTCACTTTGTAATGTCGTGGACTTATGATCGGTAATGAGGGGAGGTTCGAGCTCCGCTGTCTACCATTTTCACTGAGGTTTTCTACGGCTTTCCTGAATTTCACCAGGCAAAATAATGGCACCTCAAATAACACCTTGACCGCTACCTCCCCCATTTCTGCTCCGTACCAGTGATCAACTAGGGACGTCATCCCTCAGTCTTGAAAAAACGTGAATGAAAAGTTGATCCCACGAAAACAGAAAATTAATAATATGAAGAAAGCAGTCTATTGTTGTGTACTTTTGGAATAACAACAGGTCAATATTAACAAGAATAATAATTATTATAAGAACACTGAAATATTATTTTTTTAATAAATGATTTGGTAATATACTCTTTGTATGGTAAATTGTTGAGTGATGTAATGGATTTTTATTACTGTTCTCAGCACTGAAAACAGTTATCATTATTATCATTAAAGTGAAGTATACAAATCCTGTATCAATCCTTGTTTCTGAAGGAAAATTAAATAATATTAAAAGGTCCAGTTAAAATCTGGCATAATTTATCCTTGTCTTAAAGTGTCATCTAGCAGAAGGAAACATAAACGTTGTGCTCTCTGTTTATATAATTGATTTGCTTTTGTCTATGACATTTTGAAACCACTCGAGAGAAATTTAGGCAAAGAAGATCTTCTAAACCGAATTTATCCTCCACCCCCACCCGCCCGCCTCCTTCGACTCTTGACTGATCTTTCCCAACTTCTGCTGAAGATGTAGTTCCCAAGAATCTTTTTCCTCTTCCTCTGAGTGCAAGAGTTAAAAGAGATGGGGTGGGGGGAGACTGAGACGAGAGGTCTATAGGAATAAGGTTTCACCTCACGTACCAGGAATTTCATCTTCGCCTTCGCAGCTAACCCTGAGAATCACTTCCTCTCCAAGCATATCGTAAGGCCTGACATCCTTCGCACGCCACAAGTCGTTCATCTTTCTTCCAGCAAAATATACTCCAGCCCAGCATCTCAAGCAAGTGTAGCCCTCCAGAATACGATAAAACGGAATATATATATATATTTGACTGCCTTTTAAGATGCATCGCATCATGTCTAACGAGTTGAAAAGTTAACCATACAATATGAGCAAAATTGATTTATTATATAAGGGAAGGACTTAACCAAGATATTTTAAAACAAAATGATGATACTGGAGATTATCATTAGAAAATATGTATTTATTTATTTTATAATTTATAGGCTGAACTGTCAACTAAAGCTTATAGGATAAGTCCGTCGAATGTCTCAGGAATTCTTAAGAGCTAAAGATGTGAGGTTAATAAGAGCGTAACCAGATAGACAGTTGCATAATCTGAACAGAAAGAGATTAAATACTATTATCGATGAACTGTAGAGGAATGGCCCTAATGACTGTACAATATTTATTATCTATATTATTTACTCTCAAATTATTTGCATTTTTTGATGCGGTATTATAAGAAAGTTGTCTATACGTTCTATTATTTTGAGAACCTGCTTAAGTTGTATTGCTGGTCCTCGCCATTGTTGGTATCAAATGGTCCACGATACATAGTAATAAAATGTTGACTACAGTATATACCGTAACTGCGTCTGTAAAGGGATCCTCTGTACGATTCGCACGTGCTGTGAACGGTGCATGCAGCATATGGAGGTAGTGCTCCACATATTCTTGACCAACGGCAAGATATGAGGTGTGCTGTTAAAAATGTTGGGAATGTGCCTTGATATATTCAGTAATGTTTCCGATAAGTGTTAGTATGTGCAGCGATCTTGGGGGGGGGGGGATAACCAAGATATTTCTTTTGTAGTAATAAAAATTCTTAATTTTCAATTTGAGTGATGTTCGCACACGTACTGAATAAGAAATCGGTTCCTTAAACAAGCATTTAAAAGGGCACTTCAGTGCTCAATTTGATAAGGTGAGTACGCCACAGAGTGCCAGGCTTGAGGCACTAAAGAAATATCTCCTGCGTCCTGGTCGAGATTTGAACCCGAGTCACCCGATTCATAGTCAAAGGTAAGATTACACATTTTTGTAGGAGTGGGGTTAAACCCCAGGTGGGTTACGTGACAATCTTTGCTTCAACCAACCGGGCTAGGAAGGAAGAGTGTTAATTGGTCGCTTTTTATTTTTATTAGGTCACTTTATATTAAGAATTTTCTAATTGACTTAAAAGCTCATTTCTAAATTTCAAATTCAAGGAATATAGATAAAAAGTATTAAGAATATCTTCCATGTAGTGGTAGTGTGTGGGGAGTGGGGAGGGGAGGTAGCCAAGTTTACAATTGCAACCAGGAAGAACTGGAATTATCCCAATTCTCCCCGGAATCACTAGAAAAAATATTTAACATATAGTATCCTGCCAAACCACTAGAATGAAGAAGATACTAGAATAGAAAATTAGTGAGCGTCTCTTTCAGAAAATGTGATTCAGTTAAACATCTCATGACATCAATGTTTTAAACGAGAACACAAAATTGTTATCTTCTGAGTTCATATCATGATGTTTTGCTGGAGTGAAATCTACAACAATATATCCACCTAAAAATATTGTTGTCTGTCCGTTGAATCGAAATCAGACCAGGTGAAATATCTCAAGTGAAATTTCAGACTGAAGCAAAAAAGGAAGAAAAAAATCGAGATATTCATCAAAAGAGCATTTCACTCTCGCAGCGGAATTTTGGCGGAAAATTACTTAATTACTGAATATCTTAACGAGCGATAGTGTAGTACCTTAACCAAAAGAAGTTTCCATACGAGTCGTGTACAAGACATGTGTAGAATGTGATTGTTATAAACAAGAGTACAAAATTTCCCTTAAAGGTGTTGATCACCTCCATCATCATAGTGTGTATTCCATTAGTTTATATGGGAATTGTTTTACTCGTCTTAAGCTTTTCAGAAGTGGAGTTTTCAATATTTTTCTTTCACGTAATTTGTCTTGCTTACTATTTTCACTCTTAGAGTTTTACAAATCTGAAATTCCTTCAAATCTATGAACATACCGTATTACTAATAGCGAACCATATACAATAAAATATCTCCACGACAACATATATTGACCGTGTATATAATATCGCTTATTTGTAAAACATAAGAAGTCAAAATAAATATGACGAAGAGCTAGGCGTACACAGAAGTTAAAAATTACACCTGTGAAAGGAATAAAATGAGTAAAATAATCCATGTTAATAAGAGAAAAGTGCATACCAAATTGGCTGAGCTGATCACTACCGTTAAAAAAGACATCGTAAACGCCCGTCACTTACTTTTCCTAAGTTTGAGCCAGCTTTCTTTGCAGGCGCTCGTTGCATGCCTTGCGATTTCTATGAATAGCCAATAGAAACTCGTGTTACACGTAGAACACGCGTTCCAATTGACTACTCATCCAAATCGCAAGCAAATAAACCAACGCACTCTGACATGGAAAGCTAGCCTTACACCATGATGAACAAAATTAAGACATTATCATAGAATATAGTACGAAAGTGTACTTTTCATAATTTAATAATTTTGTTATTTCATTTTCTTGCAATTTTCTTGTAACAAAAAGTGCGGGTGAGCTCAAAATTAGCGGTGGTTTACTGACCGATGGTCAGTAAAAATTGTCAAGCGCCAGTAACTCAAAAATGTCAGTGGTCCTGTGAGCCAGTGCTTTCTAAAGTTCTAATATATATCATCATCATCATCATCAAATTCAGCCGTTTTCTATCCACTGCTGGATGAAGGCCTCCCCCTTTTCTTTCCACATATCTCGGTCTCCTGATATCCTCATCTATGTAGCTCCTGAAAAACGCTTGATTTCATCTACCCATCTTACATTTGGACGTCGTCTCGGTCGTTTCTTTTCTCTAGGAATCCACTGTAGTACATATATATATATTTAAAAAACTTGCCTGTAGGCTGTATTTAACGTTCTATTGAAGGGTTTTCTTTCTGTTTTCAAAAACAAAAATCACAGAATCTTAAGAACTAACATATAAACTCTACCGCAAGTGCCGTTGACAAAACAAACGTAACTCGTATGCAACGCGGATACACACCGTCTTATCACTGAATCCATATTGTGTACTTATGACGTTGCTCCAGCAGTATCCTTGTCTATAGACAAAGGAGAAAGAACCAGATGACCCAATATATCTTCTTACGGCCCCAAACTCCCAGCAGTTTCTTCCGAAGAAGATATTTAGTGTAATAAAAACAAAGTAAGTGTGATAATTCAGACATCAGGCATTCCTATTTGCTAAGTAGGATCTTGTTTGCCTTGACATAGAATATTTAGAGGGCTATAATTATTCTGTATTATTTGGTATCCAATATAGACCTGTCACTTAAATGAATATAACGAAGTGTACTAAAAACCTACCCTGATTATAATTATTTACCAAACTGAAAAAGGACCAGTAAGATTTTTGTAGGATCAATCAAGAAACAATTTCACTGGCCCTGTGGACCAGTGCTACCTCTAAATGTTTCTACATGTTTCAATAAAATTGGAACTATCTTTCATTTTCATTGTCGAATTATTTAATTATTTTTTTACAATTTTATTCAACCGTTCTTTACAGTAAATGTAACTTTTTTTGTTTACTTTTTACAACGTGTATTTTAAAGAAATTAGAACAGAATCATACGAAAACATTCTCTACCAAACAAGAAGTTTAATCAAATTCGGTGCATTAGTTTAAAAGTTATACTTTGAGAACCATAACAAATGAAGTCGGTTAATAATAAACTGGTTATACAGAAAGTGAGTTCGGATAGATTATTATTAAGAAAAGCACAAAAATTTATTTAAAATCCATTTATTTTATTATTTGATGTACAGTACTTTCTTACTAGTTTCTACCACTATTAAGGACTTATCACGCACAAGCAGAAGTTTTGCTGTTCTTTCATGATGGAATGATTCATCCAGGTGACAATGTATACTTTTACCTAATTGTTATCATAGAATCTTCCGTACGACTGAATCACTCCTGGCATGTTTTCATAACACTTCAAAATGTTAACGAAATTTCAGTTAGTTTCATGTTCGTGTGCGGTTAGCTTCTCCAGTTTCTTAAACTTTATAAACACACAGAACAATGCGTAGATGCTGTTACAATGTCTGCAGATGGCGTTAATGTGTTCTCAAAGAATCAACTTACGCGGCACGCATGCGCAGCAGCGTGACCGAAGCGCTGCTGCAACAGTATTTACAAAAATAAATTACTTTCTTGATATCCCTCGTACACACGGAGAACGAGTTGAGATTCTCACTTATCAAGTTAGTTAAGAAATGAACTACAAAAGCTATGATTATTTCGTAATTGCAATCATAAAAATGAGCAGCGCTTCCATTATCAGTTGGATCCTCCTCTCTCAGGAATTTAACCATAAGTTATAAGTTTAAAAAAATGATTTTAAAAAACTTTTTCAAGACATACTTTTCTTAAATAATTCGTTCTAAACGTTAAAACAAAATTGTTTATGCATGACTAAAAAGAAAAGCATGAGTCGCGCTCTCTTATCATACAGTCACTTTATAAATTTTTCAATCGGCGCGCCCTATACTTTTCGTTTTACTCATATATAAACAAAATTATTTTTTACTTTTTAGTACGAATGGTTTAACAAAGTATGCCTTTAAATTTTTAAATCATTTTTAAGAGTTATTTCCGTGTTTGGATACTTTCCTAAAGTGTTCAGAAATCAGTCAAGCCCTTCATCATTGCAGGTTAGTATTTATTTTAGGATAAAGAATACTATAGTTTTTAAAAAAAAAATATGCTTCTAAAATTTAGAAATATATGAAAGTAACCGTGGAATATTGTATTATCACCCGACTTACGACGCTGTACAAAATTTCATCATCGTATAACGTTGTAAAATAAGTAAATTAATGTTGTAAGATTTGAGGATACCACGAGCTATTGTGAATTAAAGAAAAGTATGTAAAAATTTGAATGTTCATAGTTTGTGAAATCCTTAACGAAATTTCTTCTAGAAAACCCAAAATGTTTCATCAAAATTAGTGCAAATATACTGAAAAAAGAAAACAAATAACTTTGCGCTGAAATGTTTGCCAATGGACACCAGGATTATCACCGTAAAGAAACCGTGCTATCTGTAAACATGTATTTGTTAGTAGACATGTTTACAGTAATAGTAGATTCTTTAAAACAGCACTTCTCTCAATTGTGTCCGTGCGGCCAGCCTCTTCATTATGAAACCGGCGTCTTCTTTTTACAGTGTTGGTTAAAAATATAACGTTTACACCGCTAAATATGAATGTAATTAATTACACCATAACGTGTCTAATGACACCTCGCTTACTGGAGATATTAGTATACGCTTTGGAGTTTTTGGCATTCGTTTTGGACCATTGCATATGCTATTTCATTTCTTCTACATCTTGCACATATTGTAATTGTATAAGGTATGAAAGATCATATAAAAAAGGACAAATCTTGTCATAGAATGATTAAAGAACACTACTACACAAGACCAATCTTTCACTAAATTAAACCTTTCTCCTGGAACTGGAGAACAAGGAAAAACAACACTTCTAGAACAAAGAGTGGAACAAAATGTTTGTCTCTTTTCGGAGACCACATGTTATAACACCCCGAAAACAATAAAGAAACGAAGGAAGTTGTTCACAGAAGGACAGGCGTGAGGACCTCATAAGGCTCAGCAACTTTCCGTCCCCATCCACATCTGCAAAAGACTGCGATGGTAAAGGAAAGAGATTGATTGAACGGAAGTTCTGAGAAGAAAGCTTCCTTCTTGCTTAGTCAGAAACTTTGTGACAGCCAAAAGGAACTTCGGAGAAGAACAAAAAAAAATGTCTTTGTGGATTTTCACTCTCTAACGTATTTCCTTCTTGTCGACATCTTCTACCATACAAGAATATGCCCTGCTACAAGCTTTGGAGCAGAGTAGAAACAGCTTCTCACAAAACTTTTAAACATAACGATGTCGTTTCCCCAACAAAACATGTTTTCTAACTTCGTGAATGACGTTCACATGTTAATTAACTGCGTCGGTGATGGCGTAATTTTTTTCAGTAGAACAGTCACTGAAGAAAATCACTATACAAAGCAAGGGAGATGAAAACAATAGGATGGTAATAAAGGTGGAAAATACTGGCGATATCCGAGAATAATATTCACCATCATAGTAGCGTTTTGTTTTTTCCCCTCTTCAAAAATACATAGTACGTCTGCTCTCTTCTATTTGAAAGGAAAATATATTTTTCCTGAATACAAAAGGTTTTATACTTGCAATGCTGCATAGGGATCTCGTAATGAGTGTGCTATTAACGTGGAGATGCTGAATTTCATTAGTGAGGTAATGTATGTTGATTAATCTGCGACATATTTCAGCGCTACTTAATAAAACGATGTAGGTCTGTGAAATACAACGACATTTCTAACTTAAAGTACTTTCTAGAATTGAAGTTTATAATTACTTCTGCATTTATAATGAAATAATAAAGTTCTGAATTGTATAATTTGCAAGGTGAATTACGATATTCGACATTCAATTGTGACTTAAATTTGATGTATGAGTTTAGAGGATATTAAAAGTTCAGTCTTTATTTTATGTTTATGTGATTCGAGGAGAGATTGGTAACGATTCAAAACCTAGGACTAAAACTCCCTCAAGATGGTTAATCTTTGGATTCTAAAGGACATCCTCTCGGTTACTCAGAACAAATTTATCCTGGCTTGAGTCGCCAAATAATGTAACGCCCCAAATTGGCAGACCAAGAAATAATGTTATCTGTAGCAAAATTTGGCAGCCTAGTGAGAATAAGTGATGAAGTTTCTAATATGTATTTTTGAATAGCCAGTAGATGTGTCTTCGATATTTCTAACTCTCCTGCATCAAACTTACTTCGTTAATGAGTTTTAAGGTTAGCTCAGACTAACAATTGAAATTTAAATAGATATACAACTGAATCGAGTGAATATGTCGCACAGTAACTATAGTTTCCTTAAGGTTACTATAATCTTATGAAAGTATGTCCACCATAGCCCAGTCCGTGGATACCAACAGTAAATAAGATGGTAATTATTTTAACTTACCACGAGGTAACATTTGAGGACTACTGGGAAAGAACGTGCGTTGTCCATGTTGGGGGCAAATTAAGATAAGAGTGATATGTTTGCTCTTTGAACAGCCTTTTTTTTAACAAACAATCATAGTCCATCTGTTACAAGCAAATCCTTATTTGATGTTCATGTACGTGTAATGATTATTATCGAGTTTTAAACCACTCTCCTGTAAAATGAAAAAAAAATGGACATAGCACGTTCTTTTCCTGTGGTCGTTATTAGCAATGGAGTTGAGAGTTACTTTTTCGAAAGGTTTTCTTCTGAATCGGAGCTCAATCTTTGAGATTTTACTAAAACAATATTGGATTGTCATTTCAAATTTCAAAACCCATCGAACTACTGTGATATTAGGACTAGTAAGTCATCCACGTACTTCTAGAGTGAACCAGGTACACTAAGCGCTTCACTTCAAGTTTGTTTTTGGAATTTTGACAGTGTGAAATATCCAAAGAGGAACTACAACCAAAACGCATGAGTATTCTAAGTATTACAATGGGTAATTATTATCGAGGTATAATTAATCACTAAGAACTTTGAGTTAGTTTCTATTGGGTGTATAATATCGACTTCAGTAAAACTAACCGTCGAAGGTCTATTGCACATATTATGCTATACAATATTGAACGGAAACGATTATTTGTTTCAGTGGCGAGTTCCAATCTGTAGATATTAACGAATACAAAGACTCGTGATAAGCAATAAAAATTATAATCACCTATATAATCTTCAGACTAGATTTATTAGTTAAAATAATTTGAGATTTCATAATATACTTCTTACATAAAGCATTCAAAGTAGCCACTCCGGGAGAGTAAAATTCATAAACCTAATCCAATATACTATGTATTTATTTATTTATTGAACACAACAGGTTAATAGCCTAATTGTGGTGTTCAACATACACATATGACATTTTCTACATACACCCACAGATGTCATATACATATTTGGAGCTGCATGCTAACATATTCTGCATAAAGTATTCATTATTTTATATAAGAATGGAATTCTCTCATATTTACGTTAAATATATCAATCTCAGGACATTCTTTAAGGATACAACTATATAATGAGCACATTCTCCTAATAGGCGATTATGTCCATTGCTTT
>JAGDQP010047527.1:522-15003 GCA_022664845.1 Lepisma saccharinum
TGATAACAAGGAAAGAAACAAGAAAGTTAACGGGAGCGAGAACAGAACCCGGATAATCTCGGTGAAGATCTATTTATATAACAAAGTCAAGAGCGACGAAGAAAATAAATGTTCCGCTTTAGTCGCCAGATGTTGAAGAAATGCTACGCCAAAATGAGTGGGGAGAAGTTTTTCACAATATATTGTGAAAAATAGTGTAAAAGAAGTGTTTAAAAAGAAATCTGTGAAAACTAAGTCTGCAAAAACCGTCCAAAATTAACCTTAGAAATACGTGACGAACTTCCACACTTCAGAAAAACATTACGTACCTTTCTTGAGCTAAAACTTAGAAAATTTCAGGAAAAAATGAAATAAAAGTATAGACAGAGATAGCCAAAGCAAGTATATTATATTTTTTCTTTACGACATTGTGTTCCAGCTTGACCTGTTCAGTCACTGCGCTGATCAAAGCATGAAATATTATATGGCTGTATAAAGGACTCACAATCCCATTAAACAACTGATTCATAAATCTTACCAAGAGTGGCGATTTGAAAAAAAAAAAAAAGGAAGTGGGAGAAGTGATTAATTATATGCATGTCCCGCGCTGCCCGCGCATGTAAATATTGTTTACAGTCATATACGCAATCTAGACCAGTGTTCGATTTGTACAGTTTCCAAAGAGGGGAATATTTTCTCAGAATGTAGACTTTTTTTTTTCAGAATGTATTTTATATCCGTTCATATCCCAGGCTTGGGATATATTTCGCAAAGTAGAGCCAGGGAACAGAGAGGGGAAATTCCAACCATCATCCGCTATCAATTGAACACTGATCTAGACAAAATAACGCACTTTGGTTGAGCTGTCACAAGATCAGATACATTAAACGTAACACCAAACTCGGTCATATTTTTAATAGTCATGGTTCAAATATCTAATTTTACTGTACCGGTATTTTAAACATGTAATATACTCGTACTTTTGGAAACAATATACAAACATGAAATTAGTTATAAATACTAAATCTATATATAAACAATTTAGAATACTTCAAAATTAAAAGAAAAATCTTTCACCTCCAAAAGTACAACGGAGGTTTCCACTGCCACCTATCGGCATCAATATTAACCTTCAGTTAATGCCAATTGTCAAGTCATATAGTTATATGAAGTTTTGTTTGAGTAACCTGTTACAAATCAAAACTCAATATAACTATTTGCCTCATGGATATCTAAAAACACATTGAAAAGAGTAATCCGTGAATAAAAAAATAATTAAAAAAGGATTTTTAATAAATACGCTTTATTAAGATGCACTTAAAAGTAAAAAAATAAAAAAATAAATAAAAATAAATTGAATTAATCTTATGAATCGGAAATAAAAGCGTGGTGCTCTTAAATATTATGATTTTATGATAAGATAAGCAAGAGCATCCACGCTTTTATTTTACGATTCATAAGATTAATTCAATTTATTATTTTTTACTTTGTAGTACATCTTAATAAAGCGTATTTAAAAAAAAATTCTTCTGTATAATAGATGAATATTAAACTCCCTTCGAGATAGGCAATCCAAAATTCATACAATAAATGCGGCGTTGTGTGCATTTAAGGAAAATTTCCAATTATTTTATTAATTAATCAATTACAGTTAACTAGATTATTCTGTCGTATATCTAATGATTGAATATTGTATTGTCATCGGAAGCAAGCAAGTTTACAAAATTTCAAAGACATCGGATGATGGGAAGTGAGTTAAAAATCCATTACGAGATTTGTACCAGAGATGATTATAGAGCAAGTTAATATAAAGTGTGTAATAAAAAGAAGCAAATACTCGAAAGCGTTTACTCGCGAGTAAAGTATTCTTGCGTCAATTGAGAGGGTACTTGCAAGTATACGCTCGCAAATATTTTAATCACGCAAAATACAAATAAATATTCTTTTCCTATTTTTGTTCACGCTTATTTAAGTAATTACTTGTAAGTTCCGAGCCTTTCTTACCACGGAAGCGTTCACTTCCTAAACGCAAGTATTTACTCCCGATAGAAAGTATAATCTCTTTTTATTCACCCAAGTATTTACTTAAATATAGGCAAGTATAAGCATTTACTCTTTTTTAAAAAAACTTCACTAATGTATTTTCTCTTCAGCTTACTTTCTATGCTGCAAATAAAACAAATCTGCTTTATTCTTACCCTTGTTATTCTGCAAAGTAACGTCTACACGGATAATAAGTTGCTTATTTTCTTTGTCAAATTATGGTCCAGACAATGCTCGCAGCGGACTATATAATATTGAAGCATTTTTATGTTACTAAACGTCTCCACCAAGTAAACTGTTTTATTTTATTTAGGTTACCTACCAATGTAAAGAATGCTCACATGCGTTCCAAGGTTGATAGAAAATTCCTAATTTTACGTCTTATCACCTAGATTCACAAATACAACAACTAAAATAATAAGAAATACAATGTGTGAAATAAAAAATAACTAGTCAGATGTTTCATTTCTTCCCTTGAACCATGCTGTGAAAAATTTTCACTCTACATTCGGGAAAGAGGTGGGTGGGACGATCCCTATAGTGCATACTATTGGGGAAAATCGTGTGCCATTTTTCTTTAATAATTCATGAAGTATCATCTTTGACACATACGTATTTTAAACGTAGATACTTCCTTAGACAAATCCTGTACGAATATTAATAATTAGTGTGGTATTACACAAACATATTAACAGATTATTTTGACTTCTTTGTAATTTAGATTTCACTAAGAATCTTAAATGCATTGATTCTCTCTGATTCTCTCTGAGTTAAAAGTGACATTCGCAGACACTTCGAGGCAACGAAATAATAATTAAAAAAAAAATAATCAACTGTTGGATAGGGATTTACTAGTACCTCAAATCAGGTGTAAACGCAAGCTACACAAGATAAAAATGGCCCAATCCATACTAGCGGATACCTTTCAAACGAGCAAGGTATAATAACGTCCCGGTATCAAAATAAAGAGACTTGAAACATAGCGCTACGGTAAAAACAGTATATAAAACAAACTTAGTGTTATGGATAACAAAAACAAATAATGAAAATTAGCTGATTAACCAAATCTTAAGATTGTACTAACCTAATCGAGAAATCTAAATAAATAAATAAATAAAAACCCTAAGGAAGGAGAAGGGTGAAACATACTGAAGCCAACCCGGACCCCACATGCCGAAAGGGGTCCGGACCAGTGTCTTTCTAGGAAAATTTAAGCTAACATCTTAAAACGGATAATTTGTATTTATATAAAATCATAAAAAATGATTCTAACGCTTTCACTTTTATTGTTTCAACAGCCGTTGCTGGAAAAAGGACTCTGTTAAATTCCTAGTAAAAATACTACCTTCATATTAAACAGCACATCATTTTAGGCTATTTTAAAATCTCAATTCCATGGCATTGATATCCAGAATTTATATCGATATTCCAGATAAACTAATTTCTGCCCTTTGAACTATCAGTAATATTTCTTTTTATCGCACCAAAAATGAAGACAGCACTCTGGTGAAGAAAGGAAAACTGACTAAAAGATATTCTCTCATCACCTAGGTGATGGATAAACAACTAGTCCGGGAGAAAAATTCCCGAATAAAGATAGCTTTTTTATTACCTAAAACCACAATTAAACTTAGGAAATAAAACATATTTAAATAAACCTTGATGAAATTAAAATTAAAGGCACTTGAAACGAAAAAGAAGAAGAAACTATTTACTGTTTAACTTGTATTATTTCGCTGTTGGGAAATAGCTAGAAAAGAAAATTAAGGTATGACAAAAATAAAGGAAATTATGAGTAATGATAAATTGTTATTCAATTTGTTGAGTAAAGTGCTGAGTTTGTGAACATAAATGCTGAAATAATAAAAATAACATTAATTAGAATGAACGAGAACTAAACAATCGGAACGGCTCTCGCCGACTACTAGAGCATGAAATGCATTAGAGCGATTGTCTTTAGGGATTGACCGCTGCGATTGTTTCCAGGAACTTTCGGCTGCTAAGCGAGCGCCCCACCAACTGAGCTACGTTCGCTCGGTAGCTTTCTCTCAAATACCACATTCTCTCTTATAGTTTTGATTCATCTTCAACGAACTATTTACACATGTATACATTTATTTATATACGTATATTTAAGCTTGTATAGCATAAATATATTACAAAGTCAATCATGTAGTTGTATAATAAAACTTTACTTTATCGTTACAGCATATTCTATGGTTGCGTTTTCCGTGCCCTGGGCGTTACGGTCAAGGAGAGCCAGTAGCAGAAGGAGCTACATCATTTGATACTGAACTGTATACAGTAGACCTCGTTGGGGCTTCAGGCTCATATAAATCTACTTTAACAGTGAAGAAACCTCTAGACCCTGAAACAGGAGGAATATACCGATGTGAAGCATGGGCTCATGATTATAGCAATGTATACTCCAGTCATGATGAATTTTTAGTCGGTGGTAGAGAGACACTGATTGGCTGCTTTTCCCAATATAACAATCATCATCATAACTATGGATCTTATCCAAATTCTCAGCCATCACATTATGGAGGAAGACCACACAGGAAACGCAAAATTAAGAGAAAGAAGCGGCCTCCTGTGGTAAATTATGGCTATCACCGGTTTTCTGATTCGAATGTGATTGAATCTAGTGACGCAGATCCCTCTGAAACAGCATCAACAGTCTCTTTTCCTCGCCATGACGACGAATACGACGAACATGACACGCGTTCTGAAACAACATCAACAATTTCTTTTCCTCGTTATGATGACGAAGATGAGATTGAAGTGAGTCATCGTCGTCCGTTTCGACCAAGTCCACAAATTCCCACCATTGATATCAACCATTATCGTATGGAGAATGTGTCTCATTTTGGAATGTTTTTACGAATGGACAATGGGAATACTTCTCGAGTGAAAACTTTTAGACAGCCTATGCTACTTCGATTCGGGGACAAAGACGTTTCTTCAACTGGAACTAACATAGGCACATCACATATTGGAGCCAACATAGATCCTCGCATTGCAAAGAATGCTGGCATTTTCTCAAATATTTCTGAAGTTAATAATAATCGTAATGTTTGAGTAAACATGGGCATTAAACATTAGGAAAATAGTTCTTTGTCATATTACAAACGACACTAAACGGCACCAATTGTTCTGAAATGGTACTATGAATCGCATAAGTAATTAGTGCGTGCATATGTAACTGTGAATTAAAAAAACTGCCCCGTTTATTAAACAATATTCTATTTACAGCTACGTGCAGACAGCTTTTACGGCTTAGTAAAATGCCACAAGTAAATTGGTGCTGCACAGCGAACAAGTTCCAACGCGAAAGCAATATACAAGCAGCTAACAAATTGTAGTAATAGTGTTTTCGAGTGAAAACTTGTGAAATCAAAGTACTGTTGAACCTAAATTTATAAAAATATTGCCTAAAGTCCGTCCGCAGTTGATTATATAAATAAAATAGAACATATACGCCACGACGATATATTTAAAACATAGAACAAAAATTATGCAACAAGAATACTCACAAAAATTTGGAAATACTTAAAAATAAAACTTCACATAAGAATATAACGAAAATGCATAATTATATAATGAAGAATTCCTAAGTAAGAATATTTTCTAACTTGCTTCCTTGCTTGTGTAATTCAAGATAAAACAATATACTGTATACTATTATGCTTATTGCATACTCATTATGCCTAAAATTACTAGGTGGAAATCACCATATGAAACATTGTTAACGATAATAGAACATCATGGTTTAACAAAATGCAAGTAAACAAATTCTGCCAAGATCTGATATAAAATTGTAAAAGTGTTTATTAAAAGTGTGATTCCGTGCTCAAACTCACAAAAGTTTGCTGGACAGTTTTGTCATTGTATGATATGAAATTTAATATTCAAACATTAGGTTATACAAAAGCACGAAACCTTTCATAACAATTCACAGGTAACTATTATAACATGGCACCGTGTCAATTTTAATTCTTGCTTTATATTATGTAAGAAATAAGTTGTTCTCTCGTTTATATGAGACTTGTATAAGCTAATACAGTAGAAACTGAAATTCCACATTAGATGTACGCAGTAGCGGCGCAAAGGGGGAGCGAGCGGGGCCTCCACCCCGGGCCTCAAGTGCCGAGGGTTCCTAGCTGTTTAACATTTGGACAATATCGAAAAAACTGGCACAAAATCCCAAAATTCCCATTTAGAATATAAGCTCGAAAACCATCTTATGTTGTAGTAACATGTTCAATAGACACTAAACTACTTTCTTTGTAATTCTGAAACGCATAATCATTAGTGCATGTCCGCTCAAATTTGCCAATTTTGCAACACTTTTGGGACGTGGATACGTACATTTTCTGTCTGTAGAAGAAATTTAGGCAAATAATTATAACAACTCCAATTGCCTGTGATTTGCATAAAAAACGAACGTTTTTTTTCAACCTGACAAATTTTTATTTCGGCGCTTAGCAAGAAATGCTGCCGTTTACAAGAAATGCCCATGATGCAATGAATGATATAATAATACAAATTCATATTCATTGCATATAAGCGAGAGGATGGACCTTTTACCTTAATTTACAGAAAAATTTAGCTGCAGAAGCACGTTCTTATACAAATTGTTAAAATACATTTTATATCGTACAATCAAAGCTCACTTTTAAGCAGAAAATATTCACATTTGTTTGCCGAAAACACGCAAATAAAATCTGGTTAATTTGTACGTTATTTTCGAATTCATATGAAAGAGTTCCTTTTCAATTTAGGCTAAACGATCACTCATATTTTTACTGTTATACTACATTTCGTTAGGCTTTGAGTGAACGTGTAAAGAAATCTACTGTATTATGGAACAGAGTTTATACCTTCGGACTAATTTATTCTTCAGGTCTGAATCGGTGTTCACCAAGAAATAACAACAATATTCTTTGATTCATTTCAGTGATTTTAAAATAGTTAAATGTAAATATTAACTTATTTAGAAAATATCGTTACCGTATAATTTAAAAACCAGATATTAACACGGTTTGCTCTATTTTGAGATAGGCATTTCATTACACGTTGAATTGAGTCTTAAGTAGTTTATAAAGTAAAAGAGAGTTCAATATGACTCAGATTTCGAGCTGAATCAATACTAGAGTTTAAAAAGGACACAATTTTTATGAAAGTTTTCCCTCAGAATTGGTATCAACGATGGAAGAAAGGGAAGTGTCCAGTTCTTGTTTATTGTCACTAGTCGGAAGAAAATAACAATCTTGGGTCTTTTCGTTATTGTCAGGTACAAAATTTCCTTAGAAGTGACAACTCTTTAAATATTCTGAAAAAGAGTCAGGGGCTAAAGAATGTATGTAGCTGCTCCCTTATTCATGTGCAAATCATTACTAATGATATTCTGCAAAAAATACATACTTAAGTTGATTTTATGACATATTTCTTGGATTGAATTGCGAAGAACTTCCGAGATCAAAAACTCATCCCCATTTACCACAGTATCTGTAATGTAACAGCAATTTTGGACTTTCCAGATCTTTCCTACTTTATAGTGTTGAATTTTGTACATTTGTAATGTTTGTATCACTCAGGAACGATACTACAGAATAGCACCTTATATTGTACGCATGACCCTGTTATAAGTTGTCAAATACCACACCTCATTGAACTTTGAAACAAACAGGATGAATGAAATTTTAACAATAGCAATATTACTGAGCTACACGGCAAGGTTTAAACGCACAACAGAATTTACTTACACAGGTTCGGTCATATGCTTTGTTTACTCTCCTAGGAGTAGCAATAAGAAACACACAATAATTTTGAATTATGTAGTGTTATCTCAGAAAGTATCGATACACTCTCATTACATTTTGAGTACATTGTATGCCTTAGTCAAAGTTGCCTAAAGGCCATAAGGAAATTCAAATTTAATACATTGCTTCGATTGTGATTCACTTTAGTGATCTCTCTTTTATTTGGATACAATGTAACTAATTGTATTCATGTGTTTATATGTCAGTATATCTCTATGTGTACTTCTGACAAGTATCATGCTTGGTATGGAAAGTGTTTGTATTATTTATCAATTTAGATGGTCGATATTAGATCTATGAAAAGTAATTCTTATTAAATATTTACAAAGGATCGATTTTGCACTGTGGGATTGTATCACTATTTAGCTTGTGTAGTACCTAACTTACATTGGATTAGTGTATTTGATGTAAATAACTAATATGGGAATAAATTTGCTTGTTTTATTAAAAGAAATGAGAAAATATCTGACTTTTTGCCTTCCACGAAACAATTAACTTATTAACAAGATATGTAACCACACTAGCCTTACGATACTGAAGTAATTTCTTATATACTTTCAGAAATTTCAAAATCACAGAGATTACGACGAAAATGAATGTTTTAAGGTATGAAAGTAGAAAACATATAAATTTGGTTCTGTATGCAAATTGAAATTGATTTGTCATAAGCAATATAACTTAGGTAGAAAATGGGTGCTCAAGATAATGTAAGAGTGGAGGCCATAGAAGTACTCCAATGTCCATAAAAAATACGCTTATCTTTCTTACACTGAGATATATTTTTAAATCTTATATTTTCTTTCTTACTGGATTTTTTTGGTTAGTTCTACATAATGGCAGCGAAGACGATTACAACCTCAAGTTTTACTTTTGCCCAAATGTAAATAATTAAATAAAGAAACATCGAAATATAAAAACATTCTCAACAAAATTCAAAGTTCAAATTAAAGTTATTTTGCAATAGCAATTATGCAAAGGTAAATTCAGAAGAAAGAAAGTGATTACCTTCTTATTGGCAGAAACACATCTGTGCATTCATATTTTAGTTGTTATTTCTTTGACAGCACTACAGTCTATACTTACGTATGCACCAATCTTCGAACAAAGATTGCGTGTTCGTATCTATAAACTATTTTAGGTGAATTACATAAACATAAATAGTTCGTTGTGGTTTGTTTTCTTAAATAAAATACAACATCTGGCATCTATTTGGCTGACAGCTATCTGAAACTTATCTGCTTATGAATTTCAATACCCTAGATCAGCGTTCCGTAAACTATTTTCAAGTGCGGATCGGTTTTATTAGTTAGTAGATTCAATGGACCACTCTGCGCCTGCCCAAGGACAAGTATCGAGGACCACCTGTGGTCCGGGGACCACAGTATGCGGAACGCTGCCCTAGATATCTCTACCGTTGCGACGATAATTTTAACTGAGATTTCTAATATACAGATGAAGAAAACTTCCAATAATTTAAGGGATTGACTCTGTTTAAGAACTCCCAGGTGATGTTGCATCTTTTGTCTCAAAATCTCCACACTGAAAATTGACATACAACTTCATAGTTGAATGTGACGGGGACTTGTCAGTTATTATTTTGATCACGCTGTGGCTAAGTGCACGTCCGTTGAAAGCGCTGATATAAACTAGTCAGGAATCTATTTTACACTTGGGCAACCTAACTGAAAATGACGTCATAAATGACTCGATTTACGCTTCACGTCTGCTCCAGCAGATGATACCGTGACCATACTTTTGAGTCATGACAGTGTCACTCCAGAGTCAAATTTGGACGTTTTGTCCTCACCTCAGAGCACAAAACGCAACTTTGCAGGCCGTTAGAGTAGAACCTATGGAGGTCGAAACAGGTTGTTGCCAGTCCTGCTCGGATAGCTTTTCCAAGATGGTGGCGGAAATCCAAAATGTCCTCCGCAGGCCTTCATACAGGGTCCGGCAAAAGACCTCCCGTGTTTGGAGAGGGTGCTGTGTGAGTTGTGGTGGGAATATGGCGGTGAAGGGGCTATCGATCGATAGCGATATACGTGCCATTTTCAGTTGTCGCAATGGCGTGGCGCGGTGAGCAACGTGCGTTTGTTGTGGGGGAGTATATTCGTAATGGTGGTTCTGTGATTACTACTAAGCTAGCATTTCGCATTCGGTTCGGACTTGGCCGACATGATTCTGTTCCTGATAGAAAAACCATTCAAGTTTGGTTATCAAACTTTAGAGCAACAGGTTCGGCACTGCAAAAAAATCGTCTGGCCGACCTCGGACCGTAACAACGCCGGGAAATGTGGCGCGTGTGAAAGCGTCCATCCAGCAGTATCCAAAGCGTTCAGCACTTAAACATGCAGCTGCTCTGTGATTGTCTGATAGGAGTGTAAGAAGAATCCTGCACAAAGATCTTCACATGCACTCATACAAAATGATGGTTACCCAAGAATTAAGTGAGAGAGATTTTGAAACTCGCAGAGCTGTGTGTAAGGTCACCCGATTTATCACCTTTGATTTTTTTCTTTGGGGACACTTAAATGCGCAAGTGTACAAACATCGCCCCACAACCCTGAAAGCACTTAAGGAGGCAATCACCCAGGCAGTGGCTGCCATTCCACCGGAAATGACACGAAGAACTATGGACAACTTCCGGGAAAGGCTTCGTCAATGTGTCAACAATGGAGGACGCCATTTACCGAACATAATTTTTAAAAAGAAGTAATGTAAAATGGCATAGTATTTGTTGTTCACAAATAAAAGTATTTTATCTGTATCTTTGTTTGTTTGTAACGGCAGCCTTTTGAAATACGGGAGGTCTTTTTGCCGGACCCTGTATTTTACAGTTACCACTCTTCTCGCATACATAGAGTGATCCTACAGAAATTTTAACTCTCTTCAAACATTTTTCTAATAATTCAAGGACATCCCTCTGAGTGTACTTTTTTTAAATAGAGTAGTATGGGGTAATTTTTGCATCTGGAGTAACTTTGGCAATAAATTAAATGGTATCAGTTACATGCCTTCAATATTTTCCCGTAATTTTATAACTACCGCCCTGGGAGGAACTATATGAGGTTATGGTGAGTATCAAAGTGTAACACTGATCCATTGCTGTCAAATTTACAATGTTGCCAATTTTGCCCCATTCTGCTGTAACTTTTGTTTTAGTTTCTGCTTTTAAAAAAGTTAAGTAGCAATAGAACAGCCCCGTTATAATTAAATATTTAAAACAAATTGTTTCGTTTCGCTATACCAAGCCTATTGAATTATCATTCACGTGTAGTATCTTCCTCCGTGCTGCTACACCGTACCTTTCACATATCAGTAGTTTTCAGGCTAGCTTGTATATTAGCAGCAAGTAGAAAGTGCACAACATATTTTATAGGAAATGTCAGCAGTTTTAAAACTTCTTCTTGAATAGACTTACAGTCAAGCCACTGCACCTAGAAATCCCTGCACTGTAACGGGCCCCAGACTCCTCGAACTTAATGCCATATATATATTCATTATAAGAGACGCTCACAAGTATCGTGCCTCTACATTCCAGGGAACAAATTTCCTCGTTACGTGATTATTATTATGATTAGCTGTCATCGTTATGTAAACGTCTTACATGAACACTATTACGATGATCAGCAAGACAAGCAGTAAGCTACATAAACAGGATGCTCATAATACCCGTTATACAACTTATTATGTAATAAAACAGCAATAATTGTGTCTATAGAGCAAACACTCTTTCGGACAGATCCGTCGAATAACAAGGAACTCAAATTCCATGGGCGATCATCCTCCCCTGGAAGTTTGCTTACCCATGGAGTTTCTAAGCGTCTCTCTTTCCCGGAAAGGAGAAAAGCGAACCAACAAAATAGAGAACGACTGTAGGACATTAGATGAGTTACATCGAATCCTCCGGAGACACAAGTTCGCTACAGCAACTTTTACCACAGACTTTATTTCAACGAACAGGCTAACTGGAGTTAGCAAATAGCAACCATTCTGACGTCAGCGAATCTGTCCGGTGAGTTGTAGCGCTACTATTTGTAATTACCTTTCTTAGACACGAAAGCAAACCTATGTCTTTAAAACCTATTGTTTTATTTCTCATTCTGCTACATCCTTCGAGCCCAGTCTAAATATCTAGGGCTCGCAGAAACCTTAAGATACCCAGCACCCGTGATGCAGCTGGTAACACCGCGGACTTTGGATAGGCAATGGGTAGACATGTGGGTTCGAACTCCATAGCAGCCTATCCTGATTCAGATTTTCCTGAGTTTTCTTTCCTCCGTTTCACCTGGTGAATTCCGAGGTGGTACCTTAGGTAATGCCCTGGCCATTGTATTTCCCATCCTCTCCTCTCCTCTATCCAGAGATGCTTAAAAGCCATAAATGAATTGAACTCAATTGGATATCACCATCTGGAATTAAAAGCCACCCATGATAATACTTTGTTTAGCTGTACAGATGTTTCTCACTCTAGCAGTATTAGACCATTTCGAAATAATTTCTTTTCTGTTTTAGTATGATTTAAAGTGAAACATTTCCAGTGACCATGCATGGTTCTTTATTATCGCCATTGTCTCTTTTGTAATGGAGGCGATTTATAATAACTGAAAAATGCATCATATGCACCGACCTTCGAGGGCGGTCAACATCTTGTGGGTGCTTAACAGTGCACAATACTGCTCAAATACGTGACCAACAACTAATCATGCATACAAAGAATCCTATCAGAGGTGGCGTACCTATTTATATCATAAGCCATGCTACCAGAAATTCAAAGCTACCTATACTGATACATGCAGTTGATGAACGTGTACAAAAGCTATCCCTGTGCAATTCGTACGCGCCGTGAACGGCGCATTGGGGATGTGGAGGTACGCTCCACATATTCTCGATCTACAGTACGAAGTGAGGTGGGGTGGTCTGTTCCATGCTCGACCGCCTTTACCTTCCCAAGGTGCCCAGGAATACCAAGGACACTCTCGTACTCAATTTGTACAAGAAGAAAATAGTAAACTTTGTAGGCCTACTCGACCTACTGCAAGTATTTGAATGACTTCCAAGAACACTATATCCTTCCCAGCACTATATCCTTTCCAGCACTATATCCTTCCCAAAAACGCTATATATATTCTGCAAAAAGGAAAAGTACTGTAAAGGAACTAAATATGAAAATCTAAGTGATTGGGAAGAATTTTAGACCTAATGATACACTGAAGGCAGCAGCCAATAAACATCTGTTGATTAATTTCCTATTGCTGCTGATGTTGGTAACATTAGTTACCTACTTCCTATATGGCTTACGGAACTTGTAAGTTCATCGCCGTAGTAACAAACGTTCGCCATCAGGTTCTATCATGGGCAAGATCAAGCCAGTTTTAATCACAAACACCTACTTCTAGAAGATCTCTTTTAATATTGTCCTCCCAAAGTCGTCTCAGTCTTCCCAACGTTCTCTTTCCCTCCGACTTTCCAACCAAGATGGAATATAATCTTCGATTTCCTCCCATCCGAGTTGCATGACCTGCCGATCTTAGTCGTCGTGATTTCATTATTCTTACAACATCGGGTGAGTCGTAGAGTCAGTAAAGTTCTTCATTATGCAGTCTCCTCCATTCTCCAGTCATCTCGTCCCGTTTCGGCCCGTATATCTTTCTCAAAACCTTATTTTCAAACACTCGTAATTTATGTTCATCTGCTAGGGACGTACTCCAACTCTCGCAACCGTAAAATATTACCGGCAGAATTACAGTTCTGTATATTTTGAATTTCAACTTCCCTGATATTATATTAATCGCGAGGTTAGGAGTTTCTGGACTGAATAGAAACATGCGTTGACCGATACTAAACGATTTTTTATTTCTTCCGTTACCTCGTTTTTGCTTGTTACATATGCTCCCAAGTATTTAAATTTGTTTACTTTCTCTATGTTCTCTTTCTTAATTGTTATGTACCTGTTTCCGTTATTCCCTGTATTTCGGTTCGTTATCATGTATTTCGTTTTCTCTATGTTTACCTGTAGACCTATCTCATCGCACGCTTCTACTAAGACATCGGTTTTACGTTGTAGTGCATCTATATCGTCCCATATTAAATCTACATCATCAGCGTACACGAACAGTTGATTCAAAACATTCAACGTTTGTCCCTTTTCGTCCTCTTTTATTTTTAAAATCGCATATTCTAAAGCAAAGTTAAACAGTAGTGGTGACAAGGTATCACCTTCTTTTAATCCGCTGCGAATCTTGAAACTATGTGGCATATTATTACCTATCCGTACTCTGCTTATGGAGTCGCTGAGACACATCCCCACAAGTTGAACAAGTTTCTTCGGAATTCCAAATTGTACCAGGATACTCTATAGCTTTTCCCTTTTGAATGAATCATAAGCTTTCTTAAAATCAATGAATAGCTGGTGAACAGCCTCATTGCATTCCCATTTCTTTTCCAAGATTTGTCGCAAGGCGAAAATCAGGTCCAACGTGGATCTATTTCTTCTAAATCCACATTGGTGATCGCCAATTATTTCATCTACGTATAAACTTAGGAAAGTTAGCAGTATATTACTGAATACTTTGTAACATGGAAGGAGTAACGAGATTCCGTGGGAATTATTACAGTCCGATTTATCGCCTTT
>JAGDQP010047528.1:0-15003 GCA_022664845.1 Lepisma saccharinum
CTCGTGTCTAGAAATAGTTAAATAATCAATGCACGATTATTATACTGTAAATAATCGACGCTGCAACTGGACGATTGTTATAATTCAAATTAAAATAGTTTTTATTTATTAATTTAAAGCATACATATCCGAGGCACAGCACATGGTAGCCATTTTGCACTAGCCAAAATTACACTAAAAACGAACACTATAGTACGAACAAAAACAAATATAATAAACTACAATAAATGTGATATTAAGGCACTTTCGAAAAATTTCATACAGGTAAAAAATCAGAAAGTGTTAGTCAGTGAGTGATATAGAAAGTCTGATTAAAAATGATTTCCTTCCTAAAGATAATCTTGGAATTTTCATGTTGAAGTAGTCGTTACACCTGTTATTAGCTTTCGGAACATGTAACTTAAACAAAGGAAGAATATCATTCATGCCGACATTAGCATTCATAATTATTAAGTGGTGGTAGAGTGGTCATCTCTGGTGCATGGCGTCTTCGGATCGACCCCGGCTCGTACCATGTGCGCTTTTTGGTGGAAAAACACCGCGTGTGTGGGTTTTCTATAAGTTCTTTCGTTTTCTCCCACTTTTTTCATTCCATCAACTCTACCATCATCACCCACTCGGCCTGAGCCAAAGTTGCCTAAAATACTTAAAAATAAAATTCAAATTAATAATTTTTAAAGGAATCGAATCGAACGTTTTTCCACTAAGAGTTACTTGTTAGTTACTTATAAGTGTTTACTAAACAAGAGAATTAGCTGCAGACCAGCAGGTAAGAATATATATGAGATTTTTCTCAAGTAGGGAAAAATGTGACGAACACGATGACGAAGACTAATGAGTGGAATGATAGTGGTGGAACATAGCGGACGACGCATTCAGTTTGGAACAATTAACGGTTTACATGTATGTTTCAGGATTGGAATCGTGAAAAATTATGTTATTGAAAATGCTCTGCAAACGGGGCAACGGAGGAAGGTGGGAGAGTTAAAGAATTACGGAAGAATTTCCGTTTAAAATTGTAAATTAAGGTTCATTCCCATAGGTGAAGTGTTGAGGTATTTGTCGTGGGTTGAAGAATGGGTATTACAGCAACACGGAAAGACGGATGAAAACCAGTGTTGTGTGACTGAGTGAGTAAAGAGGGAGACTGAGTAACAGGTTTGTTGATTGCGTAAAGAGGTGATGTCACACATAAAGTAAGGTGGTCCACCTCAATCTATACAGTAGTTGTAACCTCATAGTCTCAAATTTTGTTCTTTTTTTGTGCGTATCTTAAACAGATGTACCCACTCCAGCCTTTGTTTCGTCCAAAAAAAATCCAAAGAAGATACAGGGTTGCTAAGTTTTACCTTAAATTTCGCATTGTTTGTAATTTAGTATTTTTAGTCACTTTCAGGGCAAATATCAGGCACCAGGTAAAAGGTAAGAGCACGAGCTTACTTTCGTATTGCAGTATAGTTGTTTCGTAATGAAATTACGTCAGAATTGCCTACATACGACATCACGCCAATGAAAATTCGATGTTTCAAAATGACGGTTTTCATGGAAATCGGAATTTTTTAAGGTTTTTTTTCTTTTTCGAGTTTAGAAACGCAATCTGTTAATTGTTGACTGGATAAAAGGCACACAAAAGTTCATAAAAAACATTCACGTTTTACGTCAGTCGTATACGTTTTCAGTATTCTCTCTGAGTTTCATTTTCTACCTGACACTAGTACAGCTTCTGCGGGCGTTCGAATTTAGCAACCCTGGGTCTTAATAAGGTAAAAGTACGAACGTTTTGTGGCAATTTACAGCTGTATCAGGTACTGACACCTTTTTAAGCGAAAACGACTACTTCTACTACCAATACTATACTATATTACTACTGCTTTGGCACAATTAAGATGGCAACACTGACGGCTAGGGTGTTAGGGGTGGGTCTTTCTAAGGTGTACACGAAATTATTGCCAAGTTTCCTCAAGATCGAAGAATTTAGTTTCCTGCTGCAAAACTGAAGAACAAGAGAAAATGCATGTTATGTTCCCCCTACTCAAGTTTTTACAGTAGTGATGGCTCCAGTTCCAGTCGGTAACAGTGAACGCCTTCATGCGATAGTAGGAATGATACTGAGCATACTACAAACAAAATCTATTTATAGAAATGAGTAAAGGGACGCTTATTTCTCAAGAACCATACATAGGATGGACAAGGTCAATGACTCATTCAATTACATATGGTCTCTAGATTATAGCAAAAATACAATATCATGTCTAGGTCACCGCTGGGCTGAGCTATGAGGGTACAAGGTCCCCATAAGAAATACATGGGGAATTAACTAACTCTCTCTATGGCTTATGGAACTCGCAAGTTCATCGCCGCAGTAACAAACGTTCGGCATTGGATTCTATCCTGGGTAATATGTCTATATGGTGTATTCTATAGAGGAGGCGTTAATGGGGGTTAAAGAGGAAGAAAACAGAGATAGATTGAGAAGGAAGGCGATGTCGTTGGTAAAGAAGGAAGCTCACAGAAGAACTACGAATTTAATAAAAGAAGAAAGAAGAGGTTACGAGAGAATTAAGAAAAGGAAGGACATAGTGATAGAGAGGGCTGATAAAGGAGGGGCAACAGTGGTCATGGATAAAGTGTGGTATGATGGCAAGGTTAAGGAGTTAGTAGATGGTCAGTACGAGTTAGTGGATAAGAAGAAAGAAGAGATCATACAAGAGATAAAGGAAGAAAGTAAGAAGAAGGGGATAAAGAAGTGGCTAAATGAAGATGGAAGAGTACCGGTGTTAAAAGGTTTTCCAAAAATACACAAAAAGGAAGTGAAGTTAAGACCAGTGATGGATTGTAAGAACAATTATTTTGAACCATTGGAAAGTGAATTGAAAACAGTGTTAGAGTGGGTGAGAGACAGACAAGAAACATTGGCAGTGAAAGATTATAGAGAGGTAATTGACTACACAAGTAAAGTTGTAATTGAAAATGAGTGTATTTTATTTAGTTTGGATGTTAAAGCTATGTTTCCAAGTTTAAAGAGGGCTGCTATACTTGATATTGTTAAGGGTGCCGTGGGGGAAGAGGGGGTGAAAGGTTGGAAATGGGAGAAAGTTAGGAAAGCCCTCAATTTAATTTGGGATTTTGGTTTTTGCAAAGTGAAGAATGACATATATAGAATTAAGGAAGGTTTAAGTATAGGGTCTAAGATTAGTCCTGTGTTATCTGATATCATTATGAATGTATGGGACAGGAAGGTGGTAGAGAAGGAAAAAGGGAAGATTAAGTATTTATGTAGATACGTTGATGATTGTTTTGGGATATGGGAAGGCTCTAAAGAAGAATTGATAGAGTTTGTAGAAGGCATTGAGGATAAAGAAAAAGGAATAGAGTTAGAGCTGGAGATAGAGAATGGAGGTAGCTTATGTTATCTTGATATTTTAATGAGTAAAGAAGGGAGGAGAATTGAAACTCAATGGTATCAAAAAGAATGCAATGCTGGTATTTATTGTAATAAGAAAAGTAATGTGGATAAAAGCACCAAAGCAAATTTTATAAGAAATATGTTGACAAGAATTAGTAGGATTTGTAGCAAAAATGTAGAAAAGAATGTAAAAGCTTTTAAGGAACAGCTATATGAGAATGGGTATAGTAAGAGGGATATCATAAAGGCATCTGTGGATTCTAGGGGAAGAGAAGGAGATGAGGAAGGAAAAGAGGTGGTATGGAAAGGCATTATAGGGTTAGGAGAGGACACAGAGATTATTAAAAGGATGTTAAGAAAGCAGGGTGTGAGAGTGTACAGAAAAGGTAGTAGAAAGTTGTTGGATTTGGTCAGAAGTAAAGGAAAGGATAAAGGGAAGAAGGAGCAGAAAGGTGTCATTTATTGTATTAACTGTGAGGATTGTGATATGAAGTATATTGGAGAGACAGGTAAATTGTTGAAAGAAAGAATTAAACAACATAAAAGCGATGTGAAATATGGTAGAGAGAGTAATGCTATATTCAAACATGTAAAAGAAAAACTACATAATGTGGACTGGGAAAAAGTGATTGTGTTAGAACATGAAGATAGTATGTGGCCTAGAAAATGGAAAGAGGCCTGGTGGATAGAAAAAGAAGTAGATAAGAACTTAATGAACTGGACAAAAGGTTTTAGCATTAATAAAGAATGGAAGATGATTGTTGACAAACACAGAGATATGTATGTTAATTGAGGTGGTAGGGGGCTCTAAGTTTGCTTCATGTTGATTCTCTTTCGTTAACATGGGATGTTTTATGGCGTCTCTGATTGACTGATTGTTCCGGCCAATGGGGAGGCTGCTTGATCGGGCGTCTCTGATTATCTGCTTGCTTCGGCCAATGAGGGAGCAGGTAGATTATTGAGCATGTATTTATATGTGTGA
Source organism: Lepisma saccharinum (assembly GCA_022664845.1). Taxonomy (NCBI): domain Eukaryota; kingdom Metazoa; phylum Arthropoda; class Insecta; order Zygentoma; family Lepismatidae; genus Lepisma; species Lepisma saccharinum. Next base: position 4,389 of record JAGDQP010047528.1, read on the forward strand.
AATTTTTGTACAGACTCAGTGTATGTCTGAAGAGGATCTTTGCTAGAAGGTCGAAACGTTACGTGTAATTTTATTTTATTACGAATAATATAGTCTTGTTCAGCAGTTTCAGTGTTTTTGATCTTAATTGCAAGACGTGCAACTATGTTTTGTTGTCAGTTCATATACTGATATTTTTAACTGCTATTGTTAACAGATATTTACATATAGCAACTATTACTATCACTGTTACGGAATAAAAGCAGTTTTGTACATTTGTAGGGCGAAATTTCTGTCAGTGGATAGACGAAAAAAAATGAATTTATTACTTAGGTCCCCTACTTGTAACTTTCGAGTTCATTGTGCATACATTTCTTCTAAATAACATTCATTTGAAGGTTTCTATTGCGTTTTTCTTCATTTTCTGGTCGATTTTTCCATTCTTACGTCTCAGCACTTAAAAATGTGAAGCCGTTTTTCCATACGTTTGAAGAAGGAAACAAATCCACTAACTTTTTTTAACTCTACAGGAAAAAATACAATACTTGTAAACTGTCTGAGCAGTACGAAAGTATCAGAAGACCGTTTTGAATATTCAGTAACAATATTGTTTCCTTTCAATAAATAATAAACATATTATACAGTTTTTGCTAATTTCCCACAAAACAGCTTTTAGGATTTGTTTCCTTCGTCAAACGTACGATTCAATTGTACACGACTTTCTAATGGCAATTGGAAGAGTTAACACGCCTGTGTGCTGAAGGTAAGTGTCAATATGTGTCAAAATATATTTTGTAAAGATACATGACCGCACCTAATCTTACCTAACCTCCACGTTCATATGATCAGTAATTTAAGATAATTTTCGAAAAATGCAAAGAAGGAATTATTAATGATAAATATGAACATAAAAGTATTTTTTGTAAAGATACATGACCGCACCTAACCTCCACGTTCGTATGGTCACAGTAATTTAAGATAATCTACGAAAAGTACAAGAAAACAATTGCATAAACCGCTCGTCTCCCATGAACACTTAATGTGTGTGTTTTAAGTGAATTTTGTTCGGTTTTCGTTATTTTAAAATTAGTCCGTCGTTACTATAGTAATGCCGACTTTTCTCACAGTGTTCTCATGTCTGGCGCTGCGAGGTGCGCTCAGTCTGCTATCAAATGAGTACCAGAGTGGCTTTGGTACTCCTGGGCACCTTGGGAGGTTAAAGACGGTCGAGCGTGGAACTGATTACCCTACCTGACTTCGTACCGTAGTTCGAGAATATGTGGAGTGCTACCTCCACATGCCCCATGCGCTGTTCACGGCGCCTGTGTATCGTACAGGGGAGATAGTTTTGCAAAAAGAAAACTAGGCAAAACCGGATTATAAGCATCAGAATTATTTTTTCTTAGCCAGCTGATTCAATGGAAGGTACATGTCGTGATTCATAGGCGTTTCCAGGATGGAGGGTAGAAGAAAACACTTGCCTATTTGGAGGAAAGTAGAGCATATAGTGTTTGTGTGTTGTACTACAACAACGGCACATCAAATTTCTTCAGCTAAAGTGCAACTTGGAAACAATTTTGAAGAAATCTGACAGTGTTAATATTAAAATGAGATAAGAGTAATTTATATTAATGTGAATTACAATGTATGCTCTGAATTTCACGAGCTGCTCAACTTCGGTGGCATCGAGAGAGGATGATAAAGATCGCATATGTACATGCTGGGGTAATTAGTACCAGCATACTTGGGATATTAAACACCATGCTTGACTAATTATTTAAGTAGTGATTGTAGTACGAATATGGAAAATACTACATAAACTAGGTTACGTAGAAACACAGAGTTGTATGCTGATAGGCGTAGCATACAGATCATTCTGTGCCACCGGTCATTTGAAAGAAATGTGGTGAGCAATGCGATATTAAGGCTCGGTAAACCCATTGCTCAACATCAGGCAAACCATTGTGAAAATAATCCAGTAGGGCTGTTGTGGATAGAATGGAATTGATGAAATGGATGCAGTACCAGTGACCAGCCCCCCTCAAAGGTTTCTCCATGGATTTTCTTCAGTGACGCCAGGCAAATATCCTAATTGTACATACAAACTAGGCGCTGACAGACTACCTTCTCTCCTACACCCTATCCTGGCCTGAGCCTGTAAATTTTTTATGTATGTATTTTATTTCGTTCTATTGTGCTATCCAGCATCATAAATATCAAACTGTACTGGTGCAGATCATAAAGCAGTCTCATATCCTAATGATATTGTGCTTAAGACATGTGCGTTTCAATTGTGTGCTTAATACCCCATAAAGATTGATCAATGCGTGTTTAATACCCCAGAGCCGGGGAAACAAGCACCTCTGAAATACTTACTAGGCTTAGATATTATTCACGTTATTATACGATAACAAAAATACTGTTTACTTTGACGTGTTGTGTTGTACGGACCATGTATACATACGATTAACATGCAAGTTGCATTTGCGCATACAGGCTATTAACTTTTTATCTGGAATTTTATATAAATTTCCCCCTCCCCAAATTGGTGCTAATTACCCCGCTTTACCTATGTCTTTATTGTTACTTAATTAAATTCTCACACGCCTTGATCAACATGCATAAACAAGGCGGCATGCGGAGTACTACGAATGGCGTCACCTCGTGTTATGAACAACAACACGTATTTTACTACAAAAAATCGCTGACATGATGTCGAGAAAAACTAAGACGGGCTAGTTAAAGTCAGGTTAGGTCAGGTCACCATGTGCTTGGCCTGAACGTACAACCTTCTAGATAGTCCGTCGGATCTTTCGCCATTCCTCTCTTATTTCACACCTTCATGATTCGAAATATTCATATTTAGCGTTTCAACATTTTCAAAAAACGTTGAAAACATTGCATTTTTACTATAATTGATTTTTTTTCTGCCACGAACTGCACTTTATCCCATAACTGTATAGAACTCGGTAGAATGTTCGCCTTGTAATTGGAACCACCCGGTCTCAGCTATCCCGACTGTTTTTTTTTTCTAAGCAACACTAGGCAAATGCTGGGATAGTAAGGTTAATGTGTCAGTAACTTGAAGAGAAATGTTGTAAAGTAAAAGAAAACGTAGGCGGAATCATTTCACCTACGTGGAAAAGATTAATATAGCATGTCCTGATGCCACACAATATTATTCATTTCTGATTTTGTGTTTAAGCAAGTGATTAAGGTAAGAACTTTCGATGTTTATTAATGGAATTACAATAACGAACACGTTTTTGTTTTGCTCTATAATGCATTACGAAATATTTTTGATTCAAGCAGTCCATTACCGCTACGACGAAGTCAGTTTTTGTCCAACTTTGGACGCCCACTACTGATTACTGGGTTGAAATCAGTCTTTGATTAATTCTTCTTAACATTCTAAATGAGCTGGTGAGTTTCTAAGGACTAGACACAGTTCATATTTTTTTGTAAGGACGGCTCGGAACCACTCCGTACAATACCCCTGAGTGGAAACTGAACCCATAATCACATGCACAGAAAGCTAACGCGCTAACCCCTCGGCCACCTTGACATCGAAATCATAATCCTAGTAACTAACTCTATGGCTTAAGGAATTCGCAAGTTCATCGCCGCAGTAACAAAAGTTCGCCATTGGATTCTATCCTGGGCAACATCAAGCCAGTTTTCAGAACAAACACGTACTTCTCCAAGATCTCTTATAATGTTGTCCTCCCAACGACGTCTCAGTCTTCCCAATGTTCTCTTTCCATCCGGCCTTCCAACCAGAATAGAATAGTCTTCACTTCTTCCTCATTCGAGCTACATGGCCTGCCGATCTTAGTCGTCGCGATTTCATTATTTTTACAACATCTGGTGAACCGTACAGTCCGTGGAGTTCTTATACAGTCTCCTCCATTCTCCAGTCATCTCGTCCCTTATATTTTTCTCACGACCTTATTTTCAAACACACGTAATTTATGTTCATCTGCTAGGGTCGTACTCCAACTTCCGCAGCCGTAAAGTATTATCCCGGCCTCAGCCTGAGGTACCTAAAGGCCATAAATATAGTAAATATACAATTGTGCATTTGGAAGAAATAAATAAACATAATTGCTGTTTCTGTTGTTTTAAGGATAGGAATGATCTAGATAACGCGTATTAACTCCATGAATTTGAATTACTTTACTTGCTTTACCGTCCTTGCTTTAAGATGAAGCATTCAAATACCTTCGATACTTTCGTTTGCAATGCATTATCGTCTACTGGGTGTCCACATTGGCAGCTTTTAGAATTTTGTAGATTAACTTTTACATAAACCATTTTACAAACAAAGTAGCTACTCACAAGACCATTACGATTTTGCGAATTTGTTTTCTGAAAATGCTTGGTACAATCCGATAGGGTATCCAAAGAAACCCACAAAACAGATATTTTTATCTGGGGAATGCAAATAGTGATGAAGAGAAATGGCCAGGGCTCCCACAAATCCTAAAAAAACTGGAAATTCTTGAAAACTGCTTGATTTTTTTGTATTCGTCCTTTTTTTTTTTTAATAGGAGGCCTTTTGCTGTAAAATATCTTTTCCTTAAGAAGTAGAGGAAAGGCATGAAAAATGTATAGGTTTAATATTGAGAATTGAGTAGTTTTCTTTGATGTGTTTGATCCGGTGTAATAAATTAATCTTAAGCATTTTAAGTAGGAAACAGTGATTTTTCCTCAGTTTGTGACGTGGATATCTTTATGTTTGACAACTAATAAATAACAAAAGTGAAACAAGTCATTGACCTAATTTTATTTTTTTCAGGGCAAGTGTGAAATGAAACAAATCTAAAATTATAATGGAAGCTATTGTCAAAGTTACTTCTAACGTGCTAAATGATACGCCAATTTTTTTCAATAGGCAAATTGTAGTCTGTATGTGTAAATATTATAAGTAAATGCAAAGTAAATCATATACATTTTAATTTAAGTACGTTTACTGTTCAATTTCTTTGCAGATTTTAAAACTTGGAAAGAAGATTTTGAGAAGGCTACAGATTCCTATTTTGTCCAAATGACCAACTCAAGGAAGAATGTGGATAATACAGTAAAATATCTATACTGTAACTGTTCGGGGAAGTTGAGAAGCTGTGAGAAGTTCATGGTACTCACTATGGCCATGAGATGAATCTTGGACACCTACGAGACTGATTGTGAGATTGCAGGTATGCTCTTTCAAGTTTGGCCTTTACAAAAAATACTGCATAATATTTATGACAGTGTAGATGGCAAAGTATTTTCGTAAACATCTTGTGGATAGATAAGATTTACACATCATCAGGAATGCGCTTAAAATCGGTAGTATTCAGCGACACTACGAACATGAATTTGGATTAAGTGACGATACTATGTTTCGTCAATGAAATTCAGCCCGAGAAACCAGTTTTAGGGTCCAACCATAGTGTAAATGTTTATAAGACAAAGGAATTCATGCAGTCTACATTCTGTTAATCTGGAGTTCGAAAACTTGCAATATATGACAACTCCTTACACCATATATCGGCAAGCGGAATATGTGAATCTTTTATTTTAAAAAATCAAAGAATTCTGCTTGTATATAGCGATTGATTTTCAAAACACCAAAATGACTGACAATAGTATTACCTGTATTAGAATGTATAAATACCCCAAACGTATAGGTAAGTTTGTAATAAAGTGTTCTTTGTATTGTACTCTTGTTATCTAGTATAAATAGTATCACAGTATTTAATCAATTTTATATATATTTTTATTGTTATTCTATCTATTAAACTTTTTGTATCCTAGTATTCTATTCTGTATTTCATGTAATTCCTCAATTAAACGCAATAAAACTGAATCTGATGAATGTATTTATAGCCTTGAAGCATCTTTGCCTCAGGCCGGAATAAATGTAAGGTGGAGGATGGGATGGGGCAGGTATTGACCAAGACCTTACTTAAGGTACAATTTAAGATTTCGCATCATCCGGTTTCTACGATGGCTGATAATATATTTCTTCTTCCATCCGAATCCACAATTTTACGTGATTGTACGTCGGATGCACTGTCGCAGTTGTCCATATTTGTGGTGTAGTGTGTAACGACATAAGTCGACGACGCGAGCAGGTATACTCCTGATGTACAGAATCTATTGTTGTGTGACTGTAGGTCATATTTGAAAGAAAGAAAAATGGGAAGTTTTAGTATGGAGAACAAACTAGAGAGACAGATGTCCGAAGTTCTAATAGGTCATAATGAGGGAGAGCGTTTGAATGTACGTATAATCAATCTTTCATCAAATGTGAAATAAAACGGATGATCCTAAACCTCATGTCAATAATAGCATGTGTACATATAAGAAAAAGAGAGTAGGCCCAACATACTATATTAATATAATTTTTTGGTAGAAGACAGAATGGAGTTGCGGGTGGAGTTGATGCTTCCTCTTACATAACTTCTCCAGATGACATTGAAGCAAATTAGTTTACGTTGGAAAGAGTAAAAACATACTATGTACTTCAGGAATGTTATTTACTCCCATTCATGCTTTTGATCTTCCGGTAACAAATATACAGTAGTGTGAGCACGGTCAAATAAAACCTTTCCTAACCTAATGCATTTTAAGTTTACCAAAATTACTATGAACTAATCGGTTATACCTTGTTTATATTACTAACATTTTAGCATGCTTAACATTAACCAAAATTGTTTAAGTAATGTAAACTCAAGCTACCTTTAACGCAGGTTTCAAATTAAACCTGCGTCATGTAAAGTGCCCCATGAGGGGACGACCAGAAATTGTAAAGAGCGCTCGCACGTTCGGCGCCAGAAATTGTGAAGTGCTACATAATGGGAAGCCAGAAATAAAATGCAAAACAAACTCTCATGCATTAGTTAATTACGTTAATCCAAATTATCAAAACAAAACAAAAAATACCCTGTGGTTGTTACTTTTACAGGGGCCAAATTTCACCGATTAGAATGTGACAATGAAGTTACACAGGAGTGCATGAGGTGACAAAATCTCAGGGTAAGAAAACAAAAAGGTTACAAAGGGTACACATTGTAATCTCCAAGGGTAAAGTTTAACGCAAAACAGACCAATTCAAGGTCTTTCATCTGCTTGCACGTTGCCATCAGCCTGGAAACCAAAAGCATAGATACAGCAGTGAAATTGCAGTACTTACCCACATTGACGACCTCTCTCATCAAAGAAACATGAATTGATGGCTTCAAGAAATCAAAATAAGGGGATCTGATGATACTAATATAGATTTATTTCATATAGGATTCGGACGATGATGAGATACGCACTCCCACTTGTTCACACTACTATATACAAACACTGTTTACAGACATCATTTATAACCATTCTTGGTTTACGATGTTTTATATCGATTTTAGATTGGAATGAGCTCATCCGTTAACACAGTAATACACATAACCAATAGTTCATGACGTCATTCACTGTTTCAATAGTTCTATGTAATCGAATGTAGTCAATAATTCTGGTATCCTGATGTTGATTCGCTCTTCATGAGTGTTCATCACAATGGGAGGAGATAAAAGTTCCACTTTGGGATTCCACTTGCTCTGACATGTTATCTAAGCTCCACTTGGTAAACACCACAAGTTCCACGATGAAGTACGTACAACCAAACTTTACTGCGGTTGATAGTTCCTGGTTATGTTCATCTCTCTCTAATACAGACAACGCTCGAGAATGAAGCCGAATATACGTAACGACTGTATTGCAACAGACGACGAAGGAGAGAAAAAATATATCTTAAACCAACAGAATTTGCATCAAGATAAACAATATCCAGTGTAAATGTTTATATAGCACTTTGGCTATAGACACTGGTGAAGAATATCACAGCAAAGAAAGTTCGCTTCACACATCATACGATATGACCTCTCAGACACGGCGTGAATGCGGGGATTGTTCCCTGAAGTTGGCCCCGACGCGCTTCACGAAAAGTTCAGAGTTGAGATTAAGCTGCTACTTCGAAAAATAAATGTAGGCGGTGAATAATGTTCCCGCTTGTTTCACACATAACAGCTGCATTGCGTAAATAACTGTGTGGGTCTGATATAAAGATCTATTTTCGTGTGATAGACACCACAACATTTACAGAAACATGAGAGAAAGAAGCTGCATCTCACACGCTGTTACGAGTAAAGTTCAAGAAGTACTTCACTGCACAAATAACACACAAAGTATGTGTTTCTATGAATTAAACACAACAGTTCATGTTGATGGACATAAACACTGGACGTTCAAGTTCGAACAACAAATATAACTTTTGTGTCTTTGACTAACATAAGTCAACGGAGACTGTCTTACGTCCTCTCTCGTTCAAACACCAACACCTCACAAACGTTTTCTTATTGAAAACCACAAAACCGACAAAACTGAAATTGACATACGTCCACGTCTTGGTAACAAAATTGAACTATCACGCTTGTTCGCTGGTACCTTGTTGGGTCTAACATTCGCCCAGTTTGGTGAGACTCGCTTTTCAAAAGCGATTTCCGAGCGGATCACCTGCTCTGCAACAGGTGAAAGCGGTGTTGCCACATATGGTGGAATTATTTAATATTGATATAAATCAATAAATATTTACTGTCACGCTTACACAATTGTCGTGTAGGTCCACACATAACAAATACATAATACACAAACAAAAACACACATTAAATCATCTGAAAAACATACTAACACACCTAAAACATACGAAGTGGGGTTTCGATCATGTTTACTTGCACCGTCAAGTCGGTGCTGCCACCTTGAGGAAAACAGAGAAGGGTCGGATGAAAACAAACCGCGCCATGTGAAGCGTAGCGGGAGGCTAGAAAACAAACAAAAATAGCTTACACAAGGAAAAGAAAGATGGTGTGAGACGATAATACATTAAAAATAAACGAAATACACATGGAAGAACATGTACACACTAATACAATCACATGACACCATCATTTAATCATAGAAAAAAGAAACACAAAGTGCAAGTACTGCATGCCCAGTGCTACGGTTTCCACAACTACTGGCTGCTGGCTCTGTGTAGCAGATGAAGTGTCCAGGAATTAGTTCGTGTGGGAAACACATATAGCAAGCTGATGATTAAGTTTATTGGAACGCGAGTCACTGAAAAATAGTGATAAGAAAAAGCGTCAATTCCAACAGACTTTAGCTCAAGTTGTTACATGGACATTCAAAGATACACATTCACATGCAAAATCATACATATCACTCCGCCAAGAAAGCGTCCTTCCAGGCTAGGCTCACTGAGTAGGAGATACTTCGGGGAGAGAGTACGGGGAGTAGATGTGAAAAACGGTCAGAACCCGAAAAAGTCACACTCTTTTTTCCAGGCTTAACCAGCTTTCCAGTACGTTCCTGAGACAATACCTTGTACTCAGACAAGTGTCGCCAACTTGCAATAATATCCAACTACAGAGGAAAACCTACGAATACACTCTGGTATATGTAACAAGGTTGACAAACGTGACAACAAACGATAGCTAGAGCTATGTCAATATCTGGGATGTTCAACACTGATTGAACTTCTGTCCCACTTTTCAGTTTCGAGCTGCGATGAGCATGTTTTCTCCGAGCAACGATGATATTCTCGAAATATATGCGATTTCAAGCATGGAGTCAGATAAAAAACGATCAAATTTCACAATAAAATACACTATATCAAAATGAAAATCCCCAATAATACTTAATCTAATAAAGTGCATTACTATGCTCAGATAAGCTAATGATATGCAAAACAAAATAAACATGTTCACACAAAATAATGATATGCAAAAAGTAAAGAGATGCAAAAAATATAATTTGCATATCAAAAATACTCAAAAATCATAGAAAAAATGAGGGTGCAGGGGTGGCTTATTACAGTCACCTTACGACGATTATCTTCTTATGTTATTAAACTAAACGCAAGTTAGGCGTGAAGCGCGACTTACTTCGTGGTGCGTATCATTTTTAAAGTATAAAAGAATGATGGGAGAACTAATTACAAAATGTTACGCTACAATCAATTCATTTGTGTTCATTATTATATAATTTATACCTTTACCATATAACCTTAGAGTATGGAAAAAGGAGATTCCTTACTCTAAGCGTGTAAGCTTTTCCTTTACTGGCAAGTTGGCAAAACAAGCACGATAACAAAGTTCCGTAGTCTAGACGTAAGGTACTTTAACCATGATTTTTACCATCGTAACATTCTTAATAATCTAAACAAAGAATTACCCTAAATTAAGAAATTACATCCAAAAACTGAAATTGAGTCCAAAAGGTTAATGGATTACGATAACTGGTCCACACTATATACACACACGCATATATATATATATATATATATATATATATATATATATATATATACAGATGCTTATCAGAATAATGGAAACACCTGTAGTTGGCAACACGTCAGATGTATGGGTTGGCAGTGGTGTCGTGGCGACCGCAGCGCCGGACTGCTGGTGGTGGTGTGTTAGGTCGGTCTCCATACTACGTCAGGCCTCGTGGAACAGGAGTGTGCAGTGGCTGCAGCAGACGGAGGTAGTGTAAAATGGGAGACATCTCAGAGTTTCAAAGAGGGCAAATTGTTGGTGCGCGGTTATGTGGA
>JAGDQP010047530.1:1256-15002 GCA_022664845.1 Lepisma saccharinum
ACCATATGCTCTCAGTATCTAAGTCCTGGTAAAATCCCTGCTATGACGGCATCTAATTCTGGCAATTTCTTGCCAATTCCTTTTCTTGCAAGTGCACTTACCAAGAGATTTGATACTAACTTAGGGAACTTGAATTTGAAATTATTTTTTAAGGCCCTTATGCAACTTTGGTTCAGGGCGACTAACTTAACGATCACTGTTAATACATTCCCCAGTAATGGAATATAAATCAGTGAAATAATTCAGTCACATACAGCTAAACTGAGCAATTAGCTCCCCATAAATTAAACTACACTCGGGGCATTTGAACTCTGCGGTCGGTTCAAATACAGGAAAGGACATACATTTACTGTTTCACTGCATTCTTTGCACAACTGAGTAGTACGACATCTCTCAGTTTGTAGTAGTTTCTAAACTGTTCGTTCTACAAAGAAATCTATATTTAAGCGAGTAGGAGTAGGTGTCTTATCTATTTAAATATGAATGAATGAAAATGGTTTAGTATACTATAGACATGCCGAAATCTGTGTGAAAAGTGAATTAGCCTATTAAAATGTGCTGACATCTTTGTTTCACTGATTGAATGTTTCAAGTACATTAAAGGGGATCCTTGGCAGAGACAAGAAACGTCAATTCACCTAACTTATTGTGCATCATATTTTAAATAATGGTGTTCACGTGCTAGGCCTATATAATAGAACCTGAAAATCAACATCCACTCCCTACCTCTTAGTATGTGTGTGCAAGTACAAGTTTCTTCAGACCAACATACTTGATTATAAAACATAAACGACACGTAAAGATAATGCTTGCTTCCCTTCCTTTGTTCAAACATATTTAGTGAAACAAACAGATAACATTTCAGGGTTCGCGTGTATTTTGTGAATTTAAAACTTCTTCCATTACAACTTACCCAAAAATTCAACGAATGTAATTGCTTATAAAGGAACACACCTGCAGCGAACAGCGCATGCTTGTTGCGCACAGGCTACTTGAAAACAGAGAAAATAAAAATCCAACTATAGGTACCAGATCATGTAGCCTTTTAATATCTAAAAGGAAAGGATTAAGAAAATCACTAATTATTCCTAGCAATTCGTGAGGAGAATTGTTATAAAATATGTTTTAGTTGATGTTATAAGTACAAGACTTCAGTAACGGTTTTGCTAACTTAAAGAGGGGATTAAGATATCGAGCACTAGCCTCTTAGTTGGCCGAATATTCCCAAGGAGACCGTCAATGAGATCATATCGAAAACTACCCTGATATTTTGCTGGGTGAATCTACGTTCTATACAGAGGTCTGCCCATATTAACTGCAACGTATAGAGATAGGGGGGAAGGTGCAATATTCGTAGAAGTATACAATAGGTGTATTATTTATGATTCAATCAACAGAAGTCACTTCTACTTCATTTTCATTCTGGAATGAAACACTGCAAAGTTGTAGGGTCACCTCCCACACCGCAGCACTTCTCACTAGGGACGTATTTAGGGGAAGTCTGGACCATCTTGAAATTATTATTATTACTATTATTTTGGAAAATCCATATAATTTATAAAAAGAATTATTACTTGACTGACTTTATATGAACATGGGTCGAATTCTGCTTCGTTTTGGAGACACAGTGATTCCAGCTTGGAACCCAAAATCAGCACCTAACATGCGAATAAAATGAATAATTCTCAATAAGTCAGAAACGACGCATTGAATGAAAATTTCGTTTGTGCAAATTTGTTTGTAAAAACATGGCGGATATCAGAATTGAAAAAAAGAGGTTACCAGGTTGTCAGCGTTGCCAACTCTGTATAGCGTTTAAATTTTTCAAATGTCACTACATTGTATTATTAGGTATTTGGCATTATTTAGTGATGATAAACAACATGCGTAAAGCACACATCGCAGTGTTGCAAACTGTTGATAAGACATAAAGGTTTCCGCGAACTTATACAAAATATGTAATTCCCTAGAATATTTCGTCCACAGTTTGCAGCACTGCAATGTGTGCTTTACGTATGTTGTTCATCACTAGAGGTATTATAGATATTATCACCAAATACCTAATAATACAACGTAGTCCTATTTGAAAAATTTAAACGTTATACAGGGTTAGCAACACTGACAAGCTGGTGACATCTTGTTTTCAATCCTGATATCCACCATGTCGTTACAAACAAATTTTCACAAACATTTTTGTTTATCATGACTCATACTATCACCTCCGAAAGTCTTGAACCTTCATCCCATTTGAAAAAATATAAGTTTGTGTTGAGGTGGCAACACTGTGCATGTGACATAACTATTGTGCATGGACGGCTGTCCCCCATCTGGAGATACATTTTCCACTGCACACTTTTTGTATTTTCTTTAAGTGCTTTGCAATATTTCAGTGGTTTGATTAAAATGGGACACCCTTCACAGCCATATTCAATCCACTAGTGGATGAGGCCTCTCCCCGAAGGGCGGAGTTGGTCTACTGCTCCCACGCTGACCATACGGGTTGGGAGAGGAGAGCCGAAGCTCTCACTGTGATCGCCACTGTCTTTTATTCACAACAGCTCCCGAATTGTCCTCACGATGCTGGTTCAACACCGAAATTTTTGAACCCCCACTGGGAATCGAACCTAGGACCGCTCGCACTGAAGTCGAGCGCGCTACCGACTATATATGTATACAAGGACGCCCATGTTGTGATTTCCAGAGGGGGGCAAGGATAAAGTGACATGTTTTCTATGATTTATTAAAAGTTATCAACAGGTTAAACACGACCATATGTTCTAAATAATTGGCACAAAAGTTTGGAAAGAATCATGTTAAGAACTACATTAAACCTACCTTAATGTATACTGGAGTTGATTGGAAATGCTTAAAAGGGTATAATAATGTTAATGACTTAGGGTCAGTTCTACAATGGACCGCTAAACCCCTAGTCAGCGCTGAGTTGAGGCCAATTCTCATTTTGCGTACTCTCATTGGCCAAAATCAGACTTGGCCTCAACTTTGCGCTGACTAGAAGTTTAGCTGTCGATTGTAGAACTGACCCTTAGTAAACTTTATGATATTATATTTGTCAAATGTGTACCCTGCAAAAGGAATTTTGTCCCAAAGTATCAGTGCTGGTTTACTAAAGGTATTATTAGGAAACTCAAGGTTAAAACAATTTATCATATAAAGTATACATACAAAATTAAAAATTCAAAACCCCCCTCTCAGGAATTTATTCTATTGCATAGGGAAGTCAAGAAAGAGATAAAAATAGCCTATAAGAAATTTCATCCAATTCTGAAAATAATATCAATAATGATCCAGGTCAACTGTGGAAATTTATTAAAAACGAAACAAAACATCTTCCCCCAAATATATTAAGATTTGAAGGTCGGGATTTGTGTATCAGTAAAGAAATAGCTAATACGCTTGCACAGTATTTTCAATCAATATTTTTACCGCTTCTCAACTGTTCAGTAATTTTGGTAGTAATTCTAGGGGTTAGGAAGAAATTGAAATACTGTCTGTTCACCAAATTCATTTGAATGAAATAAAAAAAAAACTATGAAAAATCTAAAATCTAAAACGACAGTTTGATCTGATGGCATTCCCCCCCATACATAGTGAAATGATGTATTGATATATTTAAATATCCCCTAAATTGGGTTCAACTTGGCACTAAAACCATGTATTTTCCCTCACAAATGGAAATCTTCTTCAGTTTGTCCTATACATAAAACAAACGGCAGACGAGAAATTACCAACGACAGGTCTATAGCAATCTTACCAGTCTATGCAAAAGTCTTTGAACAGATTGTGCATCAATGAATTATTAATCATGTGATGCCCAGTTACCTTGAATAAACAATATGGCTTTGTTTTTAAAATAATCCACGGCAACCAACTTGAAATGTTACAGATTTTATTGCAAACCCATTCAAACGAAGGAAAACAAGTCGATGTGGTTTATATTGACTTTGAAACGTTTAACAGTTAACCACAATGTATTACTAGGTAAATTAAAGCACTATCATTTCTCTCCATCCTTGATTAGGTTCATGTTCTCTTATCTAACTAATCGCAGACTGTCTGTTCTATTTAAGGAATACAAATCTGATGAATATACACCACTTTCAGGAGTCCCACAAGGTTCGACTCCTGTACCGTTGTTTTCCTCTTATTCATTAATGACCTACCGAAATTCATTTCGGATAATAAAAAAGTGCTATTTGCGATTGACTTCAAAATTAATTCTATGGAAGATGCCATATAACGACAGCATATTATAGACAACTTTACTAACTGATGCGCTAACAATCAACTTTCATTCAATACGAAGTTTCATCATTCAGTAGAAATAAAACGATTTATCGATTTTATTTCCAAATTCATAAGTATGCATTGAGTAGGCCCGACTTATCTTGCTGTCACGTTTGATATGAAAATAACGTTTAACAGCCACTATCTGCTGTGCGGTGTTGCACTATCTGCGCTGGAAGTGTAAAATACCCCAATAGCACAGAAGTTTGCCGTAACCTTGCATATCGTTCGTCATAGCAAATAATGTGAAAGTTTGAGAATTTTTATTTGCGAAAAATTCAATGAAAACTTGGAATATTTGTAACAAATTAAATATTATTTGCAAGTTTTATGAAATAGCAAATTTGATGCAGCAAATTTTATACAAATGTAGTGTCAAACATTTGCAACTGCAAACTTTCGGAAACTTGGATTACGAAAGTTCACAGTTTCAAATTATATGAAAACGTTGCACCAAAGACTTCCAGTGGCAAACATTCGGCAAATTTAAACGTGCAAACTTTCTTGAAGCAAGTTCGTTTAAAATTTACTTGCAAAATTTTGGAAGATTTACTTTACAAAATTTGTTGCGGCAAACATATTGTGCCTTTTTGAAAATTTGTGGACAGCAAATTTGCAGAAAATGTTCCCTTGTATTATTTGCAATTTGTTTGCTGAGCCAAATTAACATCTGCAAATAATCTAAAAATGTAGTTTCGAACATTTGGAGCGGCAAATATTCTGCAAACATAGTTGAAAATATTTTTAAAATGTTGCTAAAAATATTTGCTACGGGAAACGTTATGCAAATGTTTGATAACTTGCCCTATGAAATTTACTAATATTCTAGCAAATGCGCATCCTACCCACAATTCACTGCGCTTGACAGTTCCACGAAGAAGAAGACGCTGCGGCCATAGTGTTGCAGGCTTTGAAAATTTGTTTACAAAACGGCGTGTGCTGTGTACTATACAAATTGGTAGGTGTACAAAATAGTGTAATTATTTTTTCATTTTGTTTAAAATTACAGGAGTTGATATTTGTTTAACATGCGGAATGTACTGGATATGCTGTATTGTGTATGGCGCTTGCTAATGTGAATCGGACCTTTTGAATCTGATGGAGCGAATAAGGAAAATTACTAATATTTTACTTTGAGCAGAACTACTTTTGATTCGGTAAAGGGCGCCTATAAATTGGGGTAATTTATATATCACTGAACTCAGTTTGATGAGCTTATTATATGTTTTGCTATATGAAATGTTCCCGCGTATGTGCATTACGTTATGAGCGTGGGTTAATGCTTTAATTTTCGGTACGTTTATTTGTACATAAGAAATTTTGAAAAAACAATAATTAAAATTTAAGAAAAGGATCAGGTAAAGGCAGGTCAGTTTGTTTTAGGGTAAGAGGAGCGCTCTTGGACATTTTGTACACTTCTAGTTGTACAGAACATCTCACAGACAAAAAAATCATAATCCAGAAGCAGGGGTTGTGTTAGGTTAGGAAATTTACAGCTGTCAGAACCTCTAAATTTCACATACTGTGTCATTGTCATACAGGTAATTACTGACAAAAATTTCACAGGCCCGAATCAATCCTAGGGCACGTTGAATTTGGTAAATTTTCCACTTTTTATACATTTTTTCTTATCGGATCCTAATGTGGTCCGTGTACTCTAAGTTGAAAAAAATAACAGGGCTGCTCCATTGTAATCACTTCATGATTCTTGTACTCCTTACCTTTTTCGTATTTGAAGCAATCACACAAAAACCAAACCTAACATAAGCTTACCTTAGCTAACTTAGCATATTCAATATGAAGCCAAGAATGGATAAAATATGAAATTGCATGAAAAAATGGAGAGGTCTGTGAAGTGATTATAATGGAGCAGTACCAAAATAACAATGTACTTATATTTACGGGCGTAGGTTAGAGTCTTGTGCAGGAGATTCGACCTTCTAGTTATAATAAAACTTTTGATTATTTACGCGGCATTTGATGTGAAAAATGGAATTTAGCCCCGACTGTTTCTGTGTTGGATAGTTCATAGTGCAAGGGCAATTGTTGTTTTTGCACAAGTGTATTTTTTCAACAAGAGACCTAACAACATTTAACTTTTGTTTTGTCCTTGGGATGATATTATTATTTTCCAATGTAGAGTGTCCGAATATGATGAAAATTGTTTTTTATATAATTAAAACTTTGGTTTTGTAGTGAATACATTGGATTATTTTCTCTTTAACCCTATTAAATTCCTGCATTTCACACAAATTTTAGTTAAGAAGCTACTACCTCAGCACTATTCATCCGATTGTCATGGTTCATACGTCTTTCTCTTTAGAATAAAACAGGCTTTCAAATAGTACCACGCACACGCATACATGGTGTATCCTAAAAGGGAAATTTCGGGATTTTTGGAAAATTTCCCTCCAAGAAACCAAAATATCAGATATCGAGGCCTTCTAGAGTGACCCTGTACATAGGTACCCAAAGGAACTCTACCTTAGAAAATACTTATGCTCTATAAGTAATTCTTCTGCCAAGTTTCATTTCAATATATTTAATAGGTACGAAGAGAATATTTTGCACTCCTTGTTTAAAATACAATAGTTAATATCTAAATAGAAAATAAAAAAAGACATAATTTTTAAACAGCAGACTGAAACAAGTTTTCTGTACATATGTATTGTATATGTGCTTTTCCAAGAGACTGAACCATTTACACCTTATTTTCAGTAAGAACTGCTGTTGTTGACAGTGGCTTGCACTAAAACCATATTGTAGTGCGTTCCAATAAATGTGTTAACGCAAAACAAAATCATAGCTTGAACACAATCACCTTGAAAAGCGTGTGCGTTTTCTACATTGACGCTTATAGGGTACATCACTCGCAGGAACCAAGGACCAGATATAGTCCCCATCATGTTTTCATTGTACTGTCCCTGATACCGGCGTTCGAAGTTAAAATGTCCTGGTTGAAGCGCTCCCCATGCTCTTCGGAATACGCTCCCATGTTTTCCTTAAATATTGCCAGATGTGAATGCAGAACATGAATTTTGAGGGACATCTTGCATCCCATTTGACCATAGCTGTCCACCAGATTGTCTATCAGCTCCGTATAATTTTCTGCTTTATGATTGCCAAGAAATCCGTTAATCACTGCTACACAACTTTTCCAAGCATTCCTTTCAATTTCGGTGAGTATCTGAGGAAATACTTCACACTGAACAATCTTTTTTACTTGTGGGCCTGTGAAAACTCCGGCTCTTATCTTTGCATTTGACAATTGGGGGAACATGCCTTTTAAATATGTGAATACTGCGGACTCCTTATCAAGCGTTCTAACAAACTGTTTAATAAACCCTAACTTGATATGCAGTGGGGCATTAGTACCTTTCGAGGGTCTACCAGTGGCTCAAATTTCACGTTTTGCTCTCCCACCAAAAACTCTGTCCGTAGTGGTCAGTCCTTCTTGCAGTAATGAGCACCAGTGTCTCTGCTATCCCAGAGGCAAATGTAGCACGGGAACTTCGTAAAACCACCTTGAAGACCCATTAGGATTGCGATAACTTTATAGTCTCATATAACCTCCCATTGATATTTTTCGTAACACAGGACCTGCAATAGGATCTTCACACTATTGTATTCCTCCTTCAGATGTACAGAGTGAGCCAAGAGAAGAGACGTATACTTGTTTCCATTGTGGAGAAGCACTGCTTTCAAACTCTTAGAGGAGCTATCAATGAAAAGCCACCACTCATTCGGGTTACAGGGGATACCAATTGACTCGAACAACTCGGTGACATTGTTACAGAAGCACAACCCATCTTTCATCGCGAGAAAAACGCGAAAAAGGCTTGGGATGTGACCTCTGAAACGATACATTTACGGACTTGTCTACTAAATTCCACTGTTTCAGTCTTGAAGTTAAAAGCTCGCCATTGGTTTTAGTGAGACCAAGATCTCGGATCAAATCGTTAAGATTTTCCTGATTTGGATAGTACTTTTCTGCTGGCGGAAAATCACACGCGTAGTCCGCATCTCTCATATCTTTATCGTCAGTGTCTGACGTGTCATGTTCTTCAGAACTATTCTGTTTCTCGGGAGGAGGGGGAACAGGATACTGGAGGATGTGTGGAACTGGGACCATCGATGAAGGAATGTACTGAATATATGTCTTTAGGTGCATTTTTTCCACTTCGTTGTTTCGATGGGTCCACTATGCAGAAATAGCAGTTGGTACTGTGGTCTGTTGGTTTTCTCCAAATGCGTGATATTGCAAAATTCATTGATCTCTTTTCCCCTCTGTACCATCCTGTCAGAAAAGAGAAACAAAATATTAGCACCAATCGAAGAAATCAGAGACGATACATTTATAGTACATTTAATTTACAATTATATTACTGTACAATTAATTTACAATACGAGTGTATTTGTAGTAATGAGGATCAAATACAAAACATATAGCTGACTAACACAATAGCATTGGTCTAATTCCAAGTTCATTAAAAGGGCGTAACATACGAAAGTGGGTGTTAACTTCATTCAATCTGTATGACGTTCATTCAAATTTGTCTATAAAGGTAATACCGTCGGGATACAAAATTGCCTTAAAGTGAAGTAATGTGATAAATATGAAACATATCTATCGAAATGGACCTTTTGCCGCGAATTGGATGTACGAAGAAATACAAAGAAGATTATATGGGGATATTCTCCTAAGAATCTGAAATTTGAGTTTCGGAACGCGAGATAAGCAGCCTTTCCTTTATTTCTAAAGCTTCAAGACTATTACATACAAAATTGTTGCGTAGTTACTAATTAGGAGCACATTAGAGATCACATCGTTGTGCAATGGACTACATCACATAAGTTAAGCCTTTGCACTTCTATATGTATATTCAATAATCGGATCACGGAAGATACTTTCCTCCCTTAACACCGTAAACATCACTGGCCTCGATGTAAATGGCGTTATAGTTCCTTTAAGTGAAAGAGTAAACGACCGTGGTCTATGTATCAACAAATACGTAACCTGGACAGAACATGTGAGCAACCTTTGCAGAAAAACGTATGGCGCATTACATTCTCTTCGCCGCTTAACAAATTTTCTTCCCGAATCCATCAAAGCCACTTTAGTGCAATCGCTTGTAATACCACAAGTGGATTACTGAGATGCTGCTTACATGGACCTTACTGAGGACCTACCAAAACGCTTACAACGCATACAGAATGCCTATGTCCGCTTCGTCTTTAACGAAAAGTACTTCGACCATTTATCGCACTATTATAATAAATTGGGCTAGCTCAACATGCTCTCTAAATTTACTTTATAAATTAGTCACAACAAAAAAACCTTCATACTTGTCATCCAGGTTCAAATTTCTCAGTGACACACATCTTTTAACACCCGTTCTAAAGATAACATGGTACTCTCTGTGCAAAAATATAAATCAGAGTACTAATCAAAATCTTTCACTGTATACTACTAGAGCTTGGAACGAAATCCCTGAATACATCAGGGACTCAGGTTCTCTATTAACATTTAGATGTAAATTTAATTGTTTTTTATCCCAGTCCCAATTTCCTCTGACTCACTAGACATCCAGATGTACAATTGTACAGATCAACACGTAACTATGTTATATAATATCATTATTATTATTGTTATTATTTTCTCTCGAGTTTGTATAGGTAGTATTTTTCTTTCTTTTAGTAATCGCTTTATGAATGTAATATTATATATTTCTTCACTTTTAATTGTAATTGATATTGCATAATTTTTAGTGTCCATTTTTTGTTTGTTTTGTAGTGTTTAATTATTCATTTTTTAGTGTTCAATCATTTATATCATATATATTTTACGTAGAATGTTCAAATGGTTGAGTGGAAGAGGAGGTTATGCCTTAACTCCGCCATTTAAAAGAAGAATAAATTAAAATGAAATGAAGTCCCTCACTCAAAATGATTTAACTAAACAGTATAAACCAAAGAATTGCAATGCTCCTACGTTAGTAAAATTACTAGGTATAAAAGGCAATTTTGTTAATTTGGTTGTCAGTACCTCGCGTTTCGAAAACCGGATTGGAAACATTTTTTACTATCATGTTCCTTTTGTCACGTACTGCCCAATTGTCATTTCCTGCAGATCATATTGTCACGTAGAAGCTTACGTACTGTATAAGCAGAATATACATGCCGAGTTAATCTATACACAGAAAATACAAGGGAAGCTTACCTTCCAAAGTTCCTCGGCAATGCTTACGGGTCACATGCGGAGTCCACGGTTTATCTAAATCCCCAACAACCATTCCAAAATACGCTTTGTACGGCTGACACATCTTAAGACATGACTGTAAAAAGTATCGTTTTCCTCTTGATGAATTCGCTGCAGACGTAGCAAAACTTGTCTGGAGAATACTTGCAGTGCCGGGATGCCATCTCTGAAATAAAGGAAATATGTAGGTTACACATTAGACTTCTATTACACATTAGACTTCTATTACACATTAGACACGCTATTACACAGTTTAAATACTTGCATTGAACCGAGCACGAAGATTGTTTCATATCAAATCTTGGCAAAAGGACTCTTCCCTTAAGCCCCTCGTACACCATTCGATAAAGCTTGAACAAGTCGTTGAACAAGAAATTTGATCAAAATGACGTCACGAATTATTGACTCCACGCAGGAAATCTCTTGAATTCAAGTCTTCTCATCCAATACGTCCTATTTAGAACCTGTCCTATTTTTCTTGAATTCAAAGCAGTGATCTACCAATCACATCGTTGGCTACTTCTACACGTGACTACTGTGCTTCCGGAATGCTAAAAAATTAAAATGTGGACATGGAGCAGGGAAAGCCCTTGTTTTTATGATGCGAAATAAACATATGCTCAGAAAAATAAAAATCTCTACAAGAAATTACATTGCATCTTGCTGAGGTAAAGTGTACCTGATGTTTCTTCTGTAATTTTTGTACAATCACTATTGCAACAGAAATTGATATAGAGGTCCTACTATAATTTCATATAAAGTTTGTATTGTATTTAGAAACAGTAGGATATTAATATTTAAAGTGCCATTGAGTTCCTCATAATTTATGTGGAAAGGTCCAGTTTTTATTTACTGTATGTAGCAAGTTCAAAGCTGCTAATCATAGAAGTATCTGGGTACACTTTACTTTACGGCACGAAAAAATGTAATCTTTTCCAATGTATGTGGAAGTGTTGTAACTTAAAATATAACAAAGTTCCGAGTCATGGAAGTATTAAATTAGAGTGAAGTAGCGAAAAGTACTTGGAACAATTTGGCTACTTCCATGTTGGTGAGCGAGCACATTAAACCGTGCATGAAATAGCGAAAATTACTTGGAACTACTTGGCTGCTTCCACGTTGGTGAGCGAGCACATTAAACGGTACATCGCATATAACAAAACAAATCTAACCTTCTTTAACCCGCCTTTGCTTATTCAACATTGCCGCCATGATTTTTGTAGCAAATCATGTGTCATTCATAACACGACGTCACGCCATTAATATTCCTCCCCATCCCTACAATCTGCATGTAACTGGTCTAATGGACGCAAATAAATCTATCCCGCCATGTTTTTTTTATGTTGATCAACTTGAGTTCATTTTTAGCGAAATAATAATGACACATGTTTTCCGTAACACTTTTAGTATTGCCCACTACCGCTAGGTGTTTATAGAAGTATCTGCGATGTTTATTTGAAAGACAATAAGTTGTATAGAGCGTACGTATGCTCAATGGCTGGCGGAATTTCCCGGTCCTAAAGTAAAGTTTCTCCATCTATCCAAGTAACTTTGTGTACTTATTCTCCGTACGCGTGCTTTTCCCTAACCCACCAAAAATCTCAAAGAAATGTTCATGCACCAAAAATAATTAATTGGCAGAAAACAAATATTTCTATTATAATCCTCTTGAAATGACCTCAGACATGAAACTGATTAGAAAAACTTCCAGAAAAAGCATTGGTACTGGCTGCGGTGCAGGTTATATGGCAACCAGCTATTTTGCCATATTTTACCGTATGTTCACTTTATACCACTTATTCTGTTACAAATACTTCATAATCGCCTACCGATGGATAGCAACTCAAAATGTGTTACGAATAGCCATATTTCATAATTATTTACGTAAATATGTACTGAGTACATGCAAATATGACGCCATGTGGAGGAGTACTAAATAGTATCCCTTCGTGTTATGAATAACATACTTTGCTACAAAGACCGCGGATATATTGTCGTTGGGCGAAGGCTGGTTAGTTAAGGTATGAGCAGTTTCGAAGGTTTTGGTGCCTTTTTGTAAAATTTACAGGAGGAATAAGATATTTGTGTGGCTTGGAAACATGAGATTGGCGTTAAAAGATGTGAATAACTACTGCTGTGAAGTGGGAACTATATCCTTGCGGCATAAAACGAAGAGTGATTTTCATTGCGTATAATTTAAAAAAATACCGAACCTGACTTTAACTAACCCCTCTTCGCTCGCTCAATATACTTCCCATGTACTTGTGGCAAAATACGTGTCATCCGAAGTGTCCCAATTAGTATTCCTCCACATGACGCCATCTTGATCAACTGTAGTGAGTATTTAACGAATAATAATTAAATATGGATTTTCACTTTGGACTGTTCGTTGTCACCAGATGTTTATAGAAGTGCCTGTAACCGGAAATAAATTAAAACTTATAAGAATTGGAAAGAGTTTTGAATAAAGCAATAAAAAAGCCGATGTTCGAGGCAACACCAACTAAGGAACCGCAACCGTTAAAGTCAGTTTTTTATTACGTGATGCACATCATGTTTAACATTCATACCATGTGCTTGTTTTCAACACAGAGGGAGCAATTTGGCTCGTGTACCTTTGGCTCCTTCACTTTCATTGCACACTTCCGCTTAACTTATCGAATCGTGTACGAGCACCATCCAATCACTTTCAACACTACTTGGATACAACCCTTTGATAATTTCAGTTGGATCGTGTACGCACTCATCAAACTGCTTGTTCAAGATTTTGATTCTACGTTAATTGAATCGTGTACGAGGGGCTTTACAAACAACATGAAAATGCAATTTTGCAGGAAGTTGGAAACACTGTTAAACTTTTACATTTTATCAGTACTGCCTGGATAAGTTTCCTTTGTCACCAAATCGAACAATCCCTTTACTTAATAAGATACAAACAGATTCTTTCTTACATTAATGTTTAGTACTTGTATCGCATATATGAATGCTGCAATTCTAAGTAGATCTGAGACAAAAGAGTACTTTACAAAAGAAGTAATCTGAAAACGAGCTTCAAATACCTCAGAAAATACATAGTTCACAGAGGTAATTTTTAGTGCATATTTCGTCCTATACGTCATAAAACCAAAGTTTATTCAAAATAATATAGCATTTCTGTCTTCTTTCAACACAAGCTAATAGAA
>JAGDQP010047531.1:824-15002 GCA_022664845.1 Lepisma saccharinum
CCAACTCTAGAACGAATTCCTACACAGGAATGATCGTTTGTGATGAAACCAACAGAATGTGAAGTCGAAAGGGAAGCATTTTTTAAAATTACTTCTCTATTTCCACGAGTAATGAAGGTTAAATACACTATTCGAAATCAAAAGCTCCAAACTCGTGTATTTTTTATCATCATTTGCATAATAAGAAGTTATTTTTTACTCCTTACCTATAATTTTTTGCATGAAAATTTTCTGTAAAGAACATGGTGTAAAGTTAATTACATATCGAAAGTGTAAAGTTACAACAAACAAGCAAGGAAATCTGTTTGAGATATCGACGCCGCGAACTAATTAATTATTGTTACTTGCTTAAAGGTAGTTCTTTACGCTTATTTCGACCAACCTTTACTTCAGAGAACTTCTAGAAATCCACTACTTCCTTTGGGGAATCGCTTGCGAACCCATTGCACCATTTTGGAATACGCAATTTTGGATAGATCAGGTTTGAATTCTTTGAGAGTACCACGCCGCCTCAGTTCTACTGTTAATGGTATTGACAAGATCAATCTCCAGAGTTCATTTTCCCACCTTTCACTTATTTTCATGTCAGGAGTCTCGTGAGATGTTGTTTCGCAATATATTATATAGGTCTATTTAGACTATTGTTTTAAACAAAATAAACGTTTATTAACGTGCGTTTTTGTTTAAAACACAGTAGTTTGTTTTAAACATTAAAAACGTTTTAAACAAAAGGTATGTTTTAAACAAAAACATGTTTTAAAAAAACATTTTTTATTACTTAAAAAAAAACTTCTTTTTTCAACCCTGATCAGTCCATCTGAAATTGTCCAGCATAGTTGCTTGACCTCTTTCATTTTTTAAAATATTTATGTCCCTTATATGTGGATAATTCAAATAAGATATTCTTTTATCTTTATCTTAACTGATTAATGGTAGCAATTATTCTCTTGCGGCGCATACCAAAATTAGTATTTGCAGACGTTGTATCTGCGGTCTGGTTTATCATAGGACATTCAAACGAAAACAACTTAATCTTATAAATTCTGCTTGATAATTTGAGTCCTCTGCTGAAATGTAATTGAACTGGTCAAAATGGTATCTAAATGCGACTGGTGGAATAGAAAAGATCTGTTTTTCAGGGTGCTATTTCGCAAGGAAAGGGTTGAATGTCAAAGTTGAGTTTTTGTAGTGTTACATATCAAAGTATATTAAAGGTGTACAAAGTATGAAGGCTTATATATGTACCTTTACTTTTTTTATGAATCTCTATAAATCCAAAAGTTCGTATTTTATGAAAATTGAAATCTCAATATCTTTGGCGGGACAAAATATAGGAATCTACTTTTTAACATGTTACGCACTTATATAAGAAGTGCAGAAACTTTGATGGTTAAGTTTGAACGTAGTTATAGATTTCGAAAATGGGAATGAATAACGCTCGTGCATGCATTGGTATGAACACTGAATGCCAAATATCTCTAGTGGGAGACCAAATACAAATCAAATTCTCTCACATATTATGTATGCTTTCGCATAAGGAGAAACTACGATAGAAATTTTAACTTTGATATTTGAGTTTGAACCGAGTTACAGATTTGCAAAATGGGGATGAATAATGCTCGTGCGTGCTTTGGTAAATGCAGTTTGTAAAGAAAAAATAGCGCCACGTGGTTGTATACTGTTTTACAAGATTTATGAACCAAACCGAATTCGCGCATGAATAGTGCAAAGTTTTACAATGTACAGTCGCAGAGAACAATCCATCCTACGTATTGAAGACCACAATTGCAGGTAATGAAACTATAATTAGTGAATTTGTATCCATAGAAGCTGACATGTGTGTGACCTTTTATAATACAAGTGGACAGAGGGTAGTGTATAAATTGAAAGAAAGCAACTAAACAGTAGCATTACTGAAGCACGAATACGACACATGATAGATTAGCATCAGCAGGTACTAAATATCTCAGTAATAACTCTTATGTACCCCTCTTACTTTTGTCAGTGCAGCTAATCTTTGTTGCATGCTTGTAACAAGGTTTTGGCAAAGTTCAACCTCGATTTCATGTAAGTAAATACGGGTAAGTTGTTCAATGAGTTCCCGGATACACGAAAATTTCTTACCGACTTGGCAGCCGTGTGAGTTTGGGCGCTAAGCCAGCGACTCGAAGGTCACTGGTTCGAATCCCGGACGGGGCATGGATGTGAATTTTAACTAGTATCTCATTCATAATCGTGACGGGCCGAAGTCAAACATACTAAAAATGGCCCATACAAAATAAAGTTTACAAAGTTTTACGAAAATTTCTTCTGCAGTCTTTCTACTCACAATGACCCAGAAAGTGTCGAAGGAATTTATATCCAGTGAGTTTGGGAGTCACCAACCTCTCGGAATATCAATACTTAGTAAGTCAACTATTAACAACTTTTGCCCTATGACATTTTGTATTATCGTCCTGGAAGACACAGTAACCCATATTTTCTCCAGAAAAGTAGTCTCTGACTTTTGGTAGAGCTTTTAGTTCTAGAATTTGCAGATATTGTCAGGAATCAACTGACCTTGACATATATGCATCCTACCAACACCTATAGCAGTAAAGCAAGTCCATTTCACAGAATTTCTGCATCGTTTCTCTGCAATAAAACGGTTATCTTCATGAGATATTTGGAATACGTACTCCTTCGGTCCTACCAAAATTGTTCATTCTGTTTCCCTCAAGGGAAGGTTGTACTGGCACCCCTTACTTTCTTTTATTTGAATTTCAATTTAATTTTAAAGACTTTAGATTACTTTGGCTCAGGTTGAATGGATGATAGGAGAATTGGTGGAATGAAGAATGTGGGAGGAGGAAACGGGAGACCCCACACATACGGTGTTTGTCCACCACAAAGCCCACATGGCACGGCCCGGGATCGAACTGGGAACATCATGCACCAGAGGGGAGCACTCTACCACTGAGCCACCACGGCACCGTTACTTTCATTCATCTATTAAAACAAAACATAATGTTAAAATCATTTGATAAAATCTACATCCCTATTAGTTACGGAATTTTGCAACAAAGTTGGATTCTTCCAACATAATCGTGCTCTTAAAAGAGTCTTTATAAATGGCTTATCATCCTTATTACATTAAATTACATAATTTACTAGGGCGCCATGTGCTTAAAATTATAATATTGTGTTTCAGTTTTCTAACCTGTATTCTTTTAAAAGCCTGAGCTAAAGTTGCCTAAAGGCATGAATAAGTTCAAATGTTTTCTTTTAAAAATGGAAGTTAGTAGGGGACACAACATAAATACTAACTTTAAACATTTTGAGTGTTGAAAGAGCAATAACTTTCATCGCATCCAATTACGATTCAAGTTGATTTAAATGATAAGATAAGAAGCAGAGGTGAAATGCGGGCAAACTGGAAATGAAGTACTGAGAAAAAACTGAAGACTAATTAAGTTTCCGAAAATGAAGCCTTAAATATCTGGGCTTTATACGATCTTCCGCTACTATATAATTATAACTAGCCCCTCTTTATAATTAATTACACACACACACACACACACACAAAAAAAAATCAGCCATTCCAGACAAAATGGAAAAATCATTTATTGTTATATTTAAAGAAATATATTTTTCTTTAGTGTAACAGGAAATATAAAAGTCCAAATTTTTTCATTCAGACGAGTCTTTTTTTCTCTTTAAAGTATATTTTTACTTTTCTATGATGGTTGAATGTTCCTGGATTTGGCTAGGTTAATTAAGTCCTATTTCTGTATTAAAAGTTATAAGGGATACATACTGAATCTGAAAGCATTAGTAAACTGCATTTCTTAATTAAAACAGTAATCTGATGTTCATAACGTAACGCCCGTGGAAAGGGAAAAAATGGGTTTGAGTTTGTACGCAAAAGGTAGGTCATGTAGACATTTTAGTGAGATACTGACTCCCTAACATGTAAATGCTTTCATTTGAGTTTCTTAATTTTCAAAAAGTAGACGGTTAAAAGTCAGCTGTGACGTCCGTGACAATTTGATTGTAACATCCGTGACTCTAAATACCAGTGTATGAAAATTCACAGACAGTGTTGTAATTAAATAATTGATTGGCACTAGACTTGTCAACTTTTACGCAAACTACAAGTGTACGATAATGCTTCTCTGGTAAGGCAGAAACCAAAGTTTTTTACTTCAATTTGATAGCCTGTGAAGTGACTTCACGAATTTTGTAACATCCGTGACGGCACATTTTCATAAATTCCCTCAATAATAGCACATTTGGGTTAATCAAATGTTATCTGTAGGTCGATAATTATGTTTCACATTACTTATAGTTATAAAAACAGACTAATTTTCTTTTACTTAAAAAAATAACGCTCGAAAAAGAGAAAATGTAACATCCGCGACAACTTGAACAGCTGCTGTGTCAGTCCAACACTTTTCGGTGTTCCAGGGCGACCAGCACTTTTTGGTGTTAAATCAACACAACAAACTATTTTAATTTCGGTGATTTAGCACAATAGATGAGTTATCAGTGCTGGTTGAACACAATGGAGGGTGTCATACTAGCACAATCAGAGTGCTGAATCACCGAAATCACACAACGAACGATGTTAATTCAACACAAAAAAGTGATGGCTACCCTAGCTAGGACGCCGAAAAGTGATAAATTAACAAAGCCATATTTTGTAATTTGCCCTGCTTGTTCTGCCTGTGGTCTGTGGGTGAAGAAAAGATGTTGAACTTAATTCTATACACTATTATGATATTTGTCTGGTAGGACTAAGGAAAACCAGGAACACATAAATATATAAGATCAGGATAAACAGGGCTTAAACTTGTTCCGTTGTGTGCTCCGTTCCTGTTCATAGGCAGAGATCGGTTCGTTATCACTAGACCACGCGGTATGGGTGAGAATTTTGAAATATTTCTGCAATGTCAATGTTCTGAATCTTCTGTGTCAGAATTCACCATAATATGCACTTATTGACCGATACTGTTCGCCATTAAAATATCGGCTTTGTATTTTGTAGTCAGTGACTCTCGGGTTTAAACCTTATTCTATAGTCTCACAGAACCGGATTTGTCTTCGGTACCAAACGGCACACCCAATTTCAAGGATGTAAAACTCTACTGAAAATATAGAAGAATCTCTTCGTGATTTTTCAAATCGCTCCGGCCCGGCGCTTTAAAAGAACCAGCACGGATAGGGAGCAGTACAACACCACAAGGGCATAGAGGATAATTTCTCTCCCAAATGTCATCTATACACGTGTTCCTCTCCAAATACATGCATCGGTGTGCGTATGTGTGTGTGTGTGTGTGAGTGTGGGTGTCTTTCAAATTGATTTTCCTGAAGCTTTCCACTCTTCGTCGAGGAAATATGATCGTGGACTATCAAAGTATTATTACTTCGAGACAAGGAATGTTATATGTTCGCGAGAATGACTCATTAGTGACTTGCTAACGAGAAGTTCCTAGCAACAAAAAAATAAAGGAAATGTATTTGTACAATTGTTCTAGAAATACAGCTTGGATCGTATTGCACAAAGACAGAAAAGAAATATTTTTTCAAAGTATATGATAAGATCATATTAAAAGATATGCGTAGTAAAGGCGTCGCGATATCGTATTTCAAATGATCGCAGACAAGATTTTGCTGGAAATAATCTGAGAATGAGAAAAGAGATAATTCGATGATTTGAAAGAAAAAAAAAAAAACTTTTCTTAAGATTTTCTATGCCGCAGCTCATTCCAAATGAGTCAATGGAACTCAGTTGTTAGACAACTTCATTTTTAAACAGTAATTTCGTATTCTTATTAGATATTATACTAGTAGTGTCCAGGCCCCCGTGGTCCAGTGGTTATCATCGCTAACTTCAAAAAGAACTAGAAACAGGGGCGGACTGGCAAACTTTGGCCCAGGCGGCTTAGCTACAGATTTGGCCACCATCACAATTTCTGGTAGTAGTTTCAACTTTGAGTTGCAGCAAGGAAGGGGTTTTCGAAAGTCAGATAAGAACTATTTTGTATCTCTGAACATATGTTATCAACACGGTTCTGTAGCAGCATAAATCCGTTCATATTATTATTATTATGTTTACTGTTTTCTAATCTTGATTTACATTGTCGAATCAAGCTAATCTCTCATACTTTCCGACTTCTTGAACAAACCTAAAATCTTACTTTCAGTAGAACGTTAAGTTTATTTTCACCTTTTCTGCGACAATCTAAGACAAGTTTGGGATTGAAGGGGAACTTAAACAAAAATTTCGATTACAGAAATCGATGGGTATACTTGCAAGATGAGTGTATCAATATTCACACCTCATCGACATTGCTGTGCTTTTGCGTTTTTACACATTTCTATTACAATGGGTTACTACGATTTGGTGATAAACTAAATCCGTTACTATTCTTAAAACTTGTTTTCTATATAGTCATAACAGCTTGAACTTAGACTTTATTAATATTAACTACACAAGCGACAAGATGATCATGAACTCATTAAAATACCTAAGTGTGAAAGAGAATTGTGATTGCATGTATTTCACTACATATTCCTCAATAATATATTTCCCCTACTTTCAGTTCTATCGCTCTTTTAATATAACACCACAATTTACATAGATTATACAAGTTTCATAATATATATTTTTGAAATACGGTTCAGTACAACTACAACACAACAATTACAAAAGCTTCGGGACATTAACAAATGGCTGTGACTTAAAATATTTATATTTCTAGACAGGAGACCAAGATGTGAAAAATTTTATATCATACAACACAAATGCACTTTGTAGTTTGCTTAAGTTACTATCATTTTTTTATTGTTTTTTTTTGTTGGTAGTTAGTAATTTAAATAACGTCCTAACTCCTTTCAAGTAGATGCAATTTCTTCAATAATTTTGTCAAAATCAAAGTTAAATGATCTTTCAACGTAAAAGAGAACGAAGTCCTCTAACAAGTCTTGTCCAAGGGAAGATCGTAATAGATTTTTAATAATAATCTTTATAATGGAGAAAATTCTTTCGCAAGATACTTGGGTGCATGATAGAGTCAAAATATATTTGTACGACACGTACAACGATGAATACATTGGGTCGTTTAGATTTAGTAGACACAAAGTAATTCTAACGCACACGACAGGCATCTTTTGCACTTTCTTCCAATTTAAAATAGCAGTTCTTCATCACCTGTGTCATCCTTGTTTTTCTCCTTGTCCTCGCTCTCTTCTTCAGATCCTTCATCTTCTATATCCTCTCCTCTAGATTTGCTCTGGTTTGCTTCTTTGGTGTATCGATATCTTTAGACCTTCGCATCTCTTTGCATCGATATCTTTAGACCTTCGTAATTACTTATTGTAGTCCCCATAACGTCGGGAAATCTGAAACAGTTCTTTTTGAATATCTTCTTTCCTCACTTTGGAATAATAAGCCAGAATATCCATAGTGTCTACAGGTAACTCTTGCAACAAATTGGTTTCGTTAAAACGTGATGGATGTAGCCATGCAATGTCTTTTATAAAAGCTTCATTCGAAACAAAACGGGAATTCATTTGCTGAAGTGCGGTGTCAGTGATCACATTGAAAACATTTCTTTCAAACCATTTTGACGGAGAAGACGAAATAGTTCTTGCTTCGTCGTTGGATGTAATACAGAATGTGAAACATTTGCTTTACTCATACGGTGTACATCAGAGAGTAGCACTAATGACATTGAAAATGATAACGTTGATTATAACGCATGGTAAATGTAAACGTTAATGGCAAAGGTATATCATATCAATAGTACTGGTAAATATAATAATGTAAGTGTAAAAGTGTGGTATTGTTCTGATAAAGTACAAAATTGCGGTAGATATTGGTGCGCCTTAAATTGGAGGTTTTTTTCCTCGAAAGATGGCGCGAAAATTCAGGTGCGCGCGCACCTTACGGCCGACGCAACGGGTTAGATTCGATGGCGTCTTGGATTCGAAGAATTACGTTATTATTTAAAACTTACTCGCACACCCCTTTAAGGAATAAAATGAAAGTTTGTCCCTAAAAAATCATAGCATGCAATTTTAATAATTTTAGGAATACAAATGAAAGTTCGTTGTGAGGGACATATAAAAGCTCATATACTATAAAAACCGGACATAGAAAAGAGTAAAAAAAAAAAAAAAAAAAAAGTCGCAGGGGCATAAATATGTAAGTTCTAGTGTACGCATTCAGATTATATATAATAGCATAATATTTTTACCTGTTTCGACAAAATCATCATCTCGATTATCATCTTGGTCAATCGACGATGGCTTAGCCACGAATATTCCCTCCTTGTTTTGACTCACAGATTCAAACAAACGTCTTTGCTTCGGATCTGCTGCCACTCTCTCAAATTCACGTTGACGTTTTTCATTTCGCTTTTGTGTACCAGATTTATATATATATTTTTCTTTTGTTCCATCTTCCATCTATTTTATTTCTTAATATAATGATAACCATTTGGCTCTGTCCACAGCAGTACAATTGCAACTCCAAGAAAATAACTGAACGGTTAACTACATAACACTTGCATTCAGAAACCTTTTTTTTTTCTTTAGCCACTCTTTAAGTGTATTGTTATTAAACGAATGTGAATACTGTCGGGTCAGGAGAGCAGAAAGGAGCGATAAGACTTTTAGCACGTGAAAAAAAAGAAGAAGAAAAGAAACCTAAAGTTTATTCATACCTCGCCGCCGATGACGCAGCCTATTTATGTGTTAAATGATTGTTCTCCTAATCATGTTTCATTTATTGCATAATGTAAACATTTCTGTAGTAACTCCAATTCAAAGAACTTCCCAGACAATGGCCTCATGTTCATTAACGGGCAAAAAATCCGATCAAAACGTGTACGACTATACGTAATTAACAAAGAAGAATAAAATTAAACTCTTTCACAACCTAAAGGGAGGATAGTTTTATTTGGTAAAATTAACATGATTTTTATTCTGGAAGCAAGACCTGAGTCACAGGGTGTATTGTTATTACTATCACAGTGTTTGGGGGGTTGAAACTAGACACAAAAACAAACAAAATAGTTCAAGTGCACAAGCGTTGAAACCGGCGTCCTTTTCGAGTTATGGGAGTTGGAAAATCCATAAAACTGAACTTTAAGGCTCAATCCAAGGGGGTTTTCCCCCCTTTTTCCTTTTACGTCAGTTATTCAAAATTCAGTGCAGGTAAACAAAATTTAACTTTCACAGACCCAAGTTCGTTTCGTACTTCAGTAATGAGTTCAATTAGCTTTAAGGAAATGTTAATAATAACTTCAGGATTGTGTGCAGATACTTTTGGGACATTATTCTATCCCAAAAGTGTCTGCACACAATCCTGAGGTTACAAGTAAAATTTCTTTAAAACTAATTGTACTCATTATTGAAGTACGAAACGACTTTGGTTCTGTGAAAGTTAAGTTGTGTTTATCTGCACTGGATTTTGAATAATTGACGTAAAAAGAAAAAGGCGGGAAAATCCACTGCGATTGAACCTTAAAGCTTCATAGCGCAAAGACAAATGAGAATGCTACAACAAACGGTGTGGACAATTTCAGAGAAAATCTGTATTTTTAAAAGAGAAGAAACTTCAAGACTCTGAGAAATTTGCGTAAAGAAGTCGAGGACTCCAGAATATTTTTAGATTGAGAGGGACAAGGTTTATTGAACTCTTGCGAAGTTTCTCCAGTTTTGATTCGGTATTTTTTGAAAATACAGTTATGATTTTCTCTGACATGACATTGTCTACACAGCTTGTTCTAACAGTATTAGTCTTCGCGCTATGACGTGCTTCAAATTTCAGTTTTAATACGGTTTCTTCTAGTACAACTTAGTTCTGGTGCAATTTACTATGCTTCATAGCAATATGAAGTGTTCAATTTGACTTCAGTTTCTATTTAGATTCTAACCCAGCTGGTTAGCTACTCAGGACGGGAACCACGGCTTGATATGTGACCCCAACTACTATGTTTAATATATTCCTCGCGATTTGAATGCCAAAGCACACGCAAAAATGGAGAAATCCCTAGACTTTCAGTTTTCGGATAGCAGAAAAACTGTTCGAGTACAATATTAATGTAATTGAATCAATTATAGAAAAGTTATCATCTTGTTCTATTTTTAAATTGTAAAATTAAAAAAATGGTTTCTGTGCAAAATACGGGAAACGGGAAATAAATTCCCTGTAATGAAAGGACTCCCTTCTTTGACTTTCAAAAAGAATATCCATGGAAACATTTTATGCAACCTAGCATTACAAGATGTTCAAACTTCAAAGTCAAGTCATCCTGACTGAACTTTTTCACGGTTTTCCCCAGTCCCACAAGGCGAATACCGGGATGGTACCTAGATTATAGGTCCTACTAGATATATTTCCCATACTCGCCCCAGAAGAGTGCTCACAGAGGGATGTAATCACTACGATATGTAACAGGATTCGCTATAGATGCTTATTCAATCCGTTGAAATTAAATTACAAATATACTCTTTGTACTAGTGATGAAAGTCGATTATTACTGATTGGCACTAGGAAGAAGACGTATATTTAAACCTTAGTGTTCATCCTGGTTCCGGTTTTACCTCAGTCTCAACAGGAAAATGACATTATGGTAGTCAGGAAAGGGTTTCTGGTAACTAACTGACCCAACCCTTAGCAAAAATGTTATACTCACCAAAGGACACATTTGAGACAGTCTTAGATGCCAGAGCAACCCAATAAATAAGCAAATACATCAAATTAACTTATCCTTATACCCTATTTGTCAGTTGAACACTGTTCTAACTTCTCTTATTTAGCAACAGCGAGGCTCTATTAATTTCTTTCAGAACAATTTGCATGAAACTAAAAGCAGAGGCAAGGTTCTAACGTGCTCGTCACATAAATGAGGCCCCAGTCAGCCATCTTACTGTGGATTTTCCCTACATTCCCCTCAGCTATATGATGAGAATCCCGAGATGGTATTTTGCTTTAAGGTCAATAATTTTCCCTTTCTCTGCTCTCATGGGCAAACGATAGAACTTTGTGTCAGAAATTGTGACCTACAGGCCGGAGCCGTAGTTCTCTTCGATCCATAAGCAAGATTCAAAAATTAAATTTCATAGCCTACATCTACAGGCCCGTAGAACTAACCTATTCTACAAACTTTCAATTATAACAAGTATCACAGACACAAATGACTTAACCTTAAGTAACTGACCCAATTGTAATATTTACTTAATTCCTTAATTGTCAGATTCAGTACGAAGGCTATTTTATATTGAAACTTATAACAACTTCAGTAATCGAGCTGACAGTGAGATAAGAACCCGAAGCCCTGTGACTTGTAAGCCGCAGCACACTGCCTTAGTCAGCTTGCGGATGACACATCTTGGTAAACATTTGAAATAAAAATGCTTAAAAAAAGGGGAGGGGGATAGAAAAGATGTGCCAAAAATAATCTGGATCTTTAATCACACATTTTATTTTATCGCTATACCACTAAACTTATTGTGCATATTTAAACGTGCACTTCTTGTACTCATTTGCTACATTTCCTATGAAGCACCTTTCAGCGACTCAATTACACATTTTATTTCACACCGCTGAACATTTAAAGTGTACAGAAGGGATTGAATCTTTTGTTACTTGAAATGCGTAAAAGGTGCTTTTCATGGAAAGGAAATAAACATTTTATGTACAGTGAGCATTCAGATTCATAGAAAATGCACAATTGAAAATTTAAAAGCCCGAAAAATTCATAATGTGAACACAGAGAAAAGATATGTAGTAAGTACAACACCTGAAACAGAATATATGCTTGGTATTGTCATATTGTAAAACTTTTCGGACTCAGAAAAACGTACCCATTGATCATTTTCTACGAACCGTAGTGTACATGTACTAATTTCCGCCAATCGGTAATGCTGCAAAAAATAATGGAATAGTATCGAAGAGAACATTTCCCTCTATTTCAGACGATCGGAAATACAGCCTTGAATTTTTCCATAGTGTATGGGATGATGATGACCGTCAACGAACACATCCTCAAGAAAAAGAGGCGTGAAAGGTGGCAGCCAGGAACTCTAATCAGATAACGTCCCGGCATTTGCCTTGTGATATTAAAGGAGCCCTAGGCATCTTCAGTCAGGATGCTAGGCGCAAGAAGGATTTGAATCCCCACCCAATTACCAGTGTTGATCCAGTCAGTGACTTTTGTCACTAGACCTTATCCTAAAAATTAAGAATATATATGTACGATATGTAAGGGAGTCTGCATTAGTAATTAATTTTAAAAAGTCAGCATAGTTATATATCTTATGGAGACAATGCAGTTACTGGCAAAGCTAATGTATAAATGCCTAAAGCAAGCCAGCTTAATAAGATATATCTAACATAAAAAAATAAACATATATGCATGCAACACTAGTAATATATAGGATATACTAGCGAGATTCCTACATGCTATCGTTCATAATACAATAGAGACCTCGGGGTGGCGAAGAGGTTAGCGCGCTTGCATTTTGTGCGCGTTATCACGGGTTCAATTCCCGACGGGGTCTCTTGAACGGAGTGGTTCGGAGCCCACTTTATTAAAAACT
This sequence comes from Lepisma saccharinum, assembly GCA_022664845.1. Classification (NCBI taxonomy): domain Eukaryota; kingdom Metazoa; phylum Arthropoda; class Insecta; order Zygentoma; family Lepismatidae; genus Lepisma; species Lepisma saccharinum. The sequence continues at coordinate 13,416 of JAGDQP010047531.1, forward strand.
GTAGGTCCGGTGCTTAGAAGATCACCAGGAGGTCGTTTAGTCAATTAATAACAATTCATTAAATCCCAATACAATAGATATTTAAAAGAAAACAGATTCTCAGAATTTGTGTGAAATAATACTAACACGTTCGTCAATTCGATTTGATTAAATTTACATCTAATAACAGCGACTTATTTTCCTGTGAAGTATGTCAAACAGAAAAAAAGAAACACTATACCCACCTGTATCGATGTTCCCCATCCCTGACGGGAAAGTTAGCAAGTTGAGCCATCAAAAAGGCCTCTGCTCCAAGCATCAGCTGTACAATCAAGTTGTCAGCACTCTCTGACGCTATTTTTACAGAAGAAGGGCCGAATGTTGAAGCCATGTGCTGCCAGAGCTGGGACAGGAGCCATATTTTGCCTGGAACCTAAAATCCAAATTCAAACAACACTTATGAGAAAACTGAAACAAACAAACAAAGAAGAGAGAGAGAGAGAGAGAGAAAGAGAGTCACTTAACAGTCATTGAAGTTTCTCCTCAAACACTCGATACAAACGCATTTCCATTTTGCAGCAGTTGCAGCGAAAGTTTAGGAAACATTCCCACTTTTCGCTCTTTTCTTAAAGTCTTCAACAACTTTGCAATTGACTCAAGTCAAAGTTTCCAATGTTTGGCATGCAGTTGGGGGTGGATTAAAATTTAACATGAAACAGGGAAATTGAATGCTGAATCTTAGCTAAAAAAGATTCGCTACCATTAAAATGCATGATAAAGTAGTGCGTTCGTTAGCAGTTTGGAAACTGGCTGCATTTTACACAAATTTGCCTAAAATGAAGTCAAGCAAAGTACTCTATACAGGAAGTAACTCTATTGCTCTAGCCCGTCACTAGTTTCGCAATGCCATGACAGACCATAATTTCTGCTCATGATCACATTAGTATCGCGGTTTCTTTTACCCACATGGATTGAATATTTGGTTTAACTAATTACAATAACTTGTGCAAAGCTAAACTCTAGTAACAAGTCTTGTTATAAACGTTCCATGTCTTTAAGTTTTATTTTTCTAGATGCTACTGCTACAACATTGCTATTCCAAATTGCCTGTTCAGTTTCACACGTTGCTAACAGTACAGATATGAATACTCAATTACGGTAGTTGTGACAATACAACCAAAATCAGCGTTAATGAAATCTGTGTAATAGAACGTAACTATTTTCAACAGTTTAACAAGTAAATCTCGGTAAATATACATTCTTATAGCACAAGGACTGTGTAACTTGACCAGTGACGGCCGGTGGTTGTCTCCATTGGGTGTTGCACTCAGGCCCGCCGCTAGCCACGGGGCCACGAAAAATTTACGGAAGGGCTTGGGCTTAGGAAACATACATAAAATTAAATATTTGTGTTGGGGCATGGAAAATTTACGGGGATTCAGCCCCCCCTGGCTGCGGACCTGGACTTTCACTATATGTGAGAGGATTGGGTAGCTAATCAGTCACAATCAGTCAACATGGAGTTAAATTATGTAACGTATACACAAAAGAAGATACGACCAGATTATCAAATAAAGGGACGTTAGTCAATTAATTATGATTTTGAGA
>JAGDQP010047532.1:0-15001 GCA_022664845.1 Lepisma saccharinum
GTAGCAAAAACTTGTACTAGTTTGCTGGGATTTTAGTCTGTTGACAACACTGGCCCTTGTTTTACGAGAGATAATTTCGATTTTGAAAGTTACCTCTACTATTATCATTACTATTATTACTGATTAGATATTTAGGATTCAAGTCAGTTGATTGCATTGGCTAAATGTGTTCAAGAGTGTTGATGGGAGTCAAGTCTGTGACTTGCGACTGCCAAGTAAATTAATGCGACTGCCCTAAACTTTACAAGGATGAAGGCAGCCTATCGCGTTGGCCAACTAGTTTTGACGTGGTTTCGTTTGAAAACATTAAATAGGATTTAGATTTGAGAATGTTCATAGCTAGTTATCAAATTGCACTAACTATGGTTTGATGATAGTCATTCGCAATAAAAATAATTACATTTGAACGTTATTCTATATTAATATTCCCTCATCACGAATCTTTAGCAATTAGAATGAACGGGAAAGTACTTAATATTCAAATACATGAACTTTATACCGCTTTTGAGAATTTCATTTCTTGTGTGCTCGAATCTCAAGGCTCGGAACCTGTAATATATGGTATTTTTTAACCAAAGAGGAAGATTAAACATTTAGTCCATTTATTTATTAACATTGTGGTAATCTGGATCCGTCAGGCTCCGCCGAGTTTCTCTCTCTCTCTCTCTCTCTCTCTCTCTATATATATATATATATATATATATATATATATATATATATAGATATATATATAAATATATATATATATATATATATAAACTTAAGATAAAATCTAAATGATATAGAAAATATATAAAACGAATCTATATAAAGTTCTAGAGACAATCTAGTTTATTGCCATGTACATTTGAATTTTCAGCTTTTGGTTATGCATTCAGCGACATCATAGAAAAAAAAAATACTCACAGCCACAAACAACGTTTCGACCTCATTTTCTGTTTTGTTTTCATTTGTAAACTTTTATATCTCTCTCTCTCATTCGTTTTATAATTTATATCCTGAATAATGTTAATTTTTTTTTAAAAAAAGTACTTCTTTTCGGTCTTTCTAAATATGAAGTTTGTTTGGTTCCCTGATTTTTATAAGAGTTAATTTAAGAGGTTTTTTTTTCTTTCTTTTTGGTTAAAAATCTTTTGATTTTAAAGAAATAAATAACAAACTGTAATATATAGACGCAAGGTAAAGGCAGTTTGTTAATCTCTTCAAATACTGATTCACGATGTTGTTTGAAGTACATAGATTATTATTCTTAATATCTTTCTCTCGGCTAGAAATAATTGATGCTTTTAGAGGAAAAGTTCCGAGAATAAAACTCCATATCTGAGAGCAATCTACTCCTTTTTTCCTTGTATTTAAAAAAGTAATGGACAAATGACGACCAACAATAAAGTTTTGGAAAGCGAGTCTGATAATAACTTGTAAATATTTAAATAATTCGTGAAGGGGGTAGCTCAAAGTTGGAGGTACCATCCTGATATGCCTGTTATAACTGAGGAGAATCCCTGGAAAACCCTATGTCAAGCTAGTCGTCACTGGTATCGAATCCAGTGCCTCCTGAGTGCAAAGCAAGTGACATACGGCCGTTTGGTGATTTGTTTATTGTAGAGGAATCTAGGGTAATAACAGACTAAGGTAATAAGAGACTAGAGTAATAATGAACTCGGTTGATTCTGGAACAAAGAAGCAACGTACAATGTGCACTTGATATTCATATTGAATGTAGGCCTCGTCTTTCAAGGCTGTATAACTTTCCGTTACTTTGTACAATGTTACATGAAAATAAAAAAAATTCACAATATATCCCGAAAAGTTCAAAATATGTTCCAGTTTTATCACGTATTTAGTGCATACTATATGAACAATTCGTGAAATTAATATGGACTACACCACATTTTTAATGCGCAACGTATGAACTTTCGGTGTGCAGCCAATCCATGTACAGAAAGTTCACTTGATAGTGGCAAATATACTAAAAAATGATCTGAAAACGAACTCTAGATAATGTGAACTTCGGTAAATATGAAGTTAATGTGTGCAAAATATGCACTAAGGATAAGAAACCAATAAAAGGACACATTGAGCACACGAAAGCTTACAATTTTTTAGAAGATTCACGTAAAGTTCACAAACGTTCGTATAAAGTTCGTGTCTGGTGAAGTTTTTCTGTGCTTTTTATGCCACGAGATTTTCGGTGATAAATGATTGAAAATCCAAAATGAGAAAAGGTTACTTTCTGAATTAGTGTTGAAAATTTGGTGACTTGGACGTAATAATCCGTGATTCAGTTATTCTGCATGAAACAGTTGAAATATTCCCTTTGAATTTGATTCTTGACCTTTAGGCATCTAAGACGCAGGTCGGGAAAGGAAAGGGGTAATGATTCGTTAAAGTGTCAGACGAGGCCTACGGGGGGCTAAATTTACTTACTCTATGGCTTACGGAACTCGTAAGTTCATCGCCGCAGTAACAAACGTTCTCCATAGGATTCTATTATGAGTAAGATCAAGCCAGTTTTCATCACAAACACCTACTTCTCGAAGATCCCTTCTAATATTCCCCTACCAACGTCGCCTTGGTCTTCCCAACGGCCTGTTTTCCTCCGGCTTAGCAACCACGATGGAATATAATCTTTGTTTTCCGCTGCCCACCTTAGTCGTCGCGATTTCATTATTCTTACAACATCGAGTGAGTCGTAAATTCTGTGAAGATCTTCATTATGCAGTGTCTTCTATTCCCCAGTCATCTCGTCCCGTTTCGGCCCGCATATCTTTCTCAACATCTGTTTCTCAAGCACACGTAATTTATGTTCATCTGCTAGGGTCATATTGCAACTCTTTCAACCGTAAAGTATTAAAGGGAGAATAACCATTCCGTATGTTTTCAATTTCAACTTTCTTGATATTAATCGTGAGGTTAGGAGTTTCTAGACTGAGACGAAACATGCGTTGCCTGATGGTAAGCGGCATTTTATTTCTTCCGTTTTGCTTGTTACATATGATCCCAAGTATTTGAATTTGTTTACTTTCTCTATTTTCTCGTTCTTAATTGTTATGTATCTACGTATTTCCATCAATCTCATTGTTTCGACTTGTAATCATGTATTTTGTTTTATCTATGTTTACCTGTAGACCTATCTCATCGCAAGTTTCTACTAGGACCTCGGTGTTATTTTGTAGTGCATCTATTGTCCCCTATTAAATCTACATCATCCGCGTATACGAACAGTTGATTCAAGCGATTCAATATTAGCTCCTTTTTGTTCTATTCTATTTTGAGAATCGCATATTCTAACGCAAAGTTATGGTGACAAGGTATCACCGTTTCAATCCGTTGCGAATCTCGCAACTATCTGACATTATTATTACCAATCCGCACTCTCATTATGGAGTAACTGAGATATATCCTGACTAGTTGAACAATATTTTTCGGAATTCCAAATCATACCAGGATATTGTATAGCTTTTCCCTTTTGATAGAACCGCTGAATATGCTGTAAATGTAAAAGTGATAACACGTAAGGCCAAATGGACGTCCTGGAGAAGACTGGTTTCGTGAGTTTCTGTCTGGTCACCCAGAACTTTCTGTACCTGAAGTGGATAGAGTATTTTATTGAGATGATGTGCAATTGTTTGCTCCTCAAGGTCAAAAACGAGTCTCCAGAAGCATAGCAAATTCTGGGAAAATGTAGACAGCCTTATCGGAGAGTTCAGTTTCAAAACCTTTCAACGTTTCCATTTTCTTTAACGCTAAAAAACGACATAATTTCAGTAGATTTTTTTCCTCCGTTACATTAACTTTTTGTTGGGTAGGAAAAATATTGTATCCTCTGCCATCTCCTGTAATTATTTCATATTTTACTTTACCTTTTCAAGTGTCAATTGTATGACTTTTTGTCTATGAGAATTTTGCAAATGGAATTTCGTGTGTCCCTTAAACCGATATAGTTTCGCTAACTGATTACTAGATGTCTCCTTAAGTCCTTTCTCTCTGGTGAAACTTTCTGGGATTTTAGTAGATACTGTCTACTAACACACCAATAGATCCTTCCTTCAACCAAATCGGAAGAATAAGCTGAGTCTCTTATTATTAGCCCAAAGGGGGTAATAACAGACAGGACTATGTTGAAAATTTTTCTTTATCTTTCAGCAAGCCACTACTAACGTAACATAATTAATAAACAAACTGCAAATGTGGTCCTTCAAATGGGTTGTTATGAGTATTTGTTATGGTCAAAAACTTTCACAGGAATCCAGAAAATAAATATTAAGTCTCTTATTACACCAGCCTCCCTTAACTAAGAAATTTGATTGCACGTAATACGGACGTCACACGCCAGGTTTTCAAATTTCTCAGCTAAAATAAAGAATTTCGAAATCTGAAGTAGTTCATTTGATACAAATTTCTAAGTATTATTACAGTTGTTTTCCATAATTTCATTGTTGATCTTTATTTGTCCAATATTTTCTCGACAAACACAGGCCTCTTAAAGTGAACCAGTGATTCCGCCAGACCCCCCACCCCCACCCTTTCAAGGGTGTCACCCTACAAATTCTCGAGGCGGTCAAAAGTCGACAGAAACCGTGCAAAACTCCACTTTACACTCTCCCAATTTTGACTTTCCAGTTTTCACCCCCCAAACTGAAAATCCTGGCGGAATCCCTGAAGTGAACTAGTACACTATACATATAGTCTTTACTGCCATTGGCAATGTTGCACTGCGAAACCTTCGTAAAAGAAACGAAGATAAAACAACACAAATAAAACAAAGTAGGATATCCGGTATAGAAACAAGCGACTGTATTTCCTTTTAGGCTCCCAGTACAGAAAGATTCAATTTCTGCTTCCTTATTTTCCGACAATTTGATTATTCTGGCTTCTACATCAAAACATTCGTCAAAAATAGCTTTCTACGTATTTTTTTCTTCTTTAGGAAGAATCAAAGAAAGAAACGGTTTATGCTGTTTTTTTGTCTTTTTCAATTTTGTTGGACATCTTTGATTACGCAGTTCGATGCGCAGCTGTCAAACAAGGCAGTGACGTGAGGTCCAAAGTCATTTTGTGCTACACAAGGAGAAACATTAGGGGTACGTGCAGCGAATAATAAAGAAGAAACCACTACCACAGCGTGTTGCACTGCTGGCTGAATGTCTTGAATGGCTAACTTTATGAGTCTCTGAGAAAACGACCACTACTCAATGCCATAAAAAACTAAGTTAACCTTTTATTCTTTGCCCTTTTCTGTATTCCTGCTACTCGGTACTGTGTGTGTGGTATTTATATATCATTGGATTCTCCCTTTCAGAGTGTTTGTTTTTGGGATTTTCTTTTAATATTTTGTCCTTCAGAAAAACGCACAAATTGCAAAAATAACGTCGTCTTGTCGAACCGTAACCATATGAAGGAAGGAAAAAAGGATGACTGGTACTTTAGGACCCCATCTGGTTATATTTACTATCATTTTACAAACAACGTATGTCTAAGTGGCTATTTTAGACAGGGATTGACTTCTGCCAGTACAAGTTTCTCGTTTCTTTATTCACTCACACAAAATTTAGGGTGTAAGCAAATTGACTGTATAGATGTCTCCAGTACAAATATGGTGGATTAAATTACATTGGTGATCCGGAGTTTAGGTCGTCTTTTCATGCACGCGGTAGCTCGCGCTTTGCTGACGATTTGCCGGAGTAGCCCTTTGAAACATATGTTTAAGGGCTGATTTTCTGACAAGGGTGCATTGCTTGCTTTGCTTGCGATTTGGGTGAGTAGTTAATTGAAACACGTGTTTTACGTGATATACGTGTTTTCAATTAGCTACTCACCCAAATCACAAGCAAGGCATGCTTGATAGAAAAGCAGCCCTAAGGGCTGATTTTAATGAAAGCTTGCATTGCTTGCGATTTGGATGAGTAACTAATTGAAAACACGTGTTTTATTGTAAGGTAAGTGTAACACGTGTTTCAATTTGCTATTCACCAAAATCGCAAGCAAAGCAAACAACGCAAGATTTCATGAAAATCCAATCTGAAGAGGAAAAGACAATACGAGTTATCTAATACTTCGACTTAGTGAGGCTCAAATTATCGAAAGACATAATGCATAATGCGTAACTTCAGATATAGGTACTGACTGACACTTGTCTTCTATAGTTGGGGTTCTGTATTTCGAGTTATAGTTACGAAGGTATTGAGTTATAGAGGCCCGTCCAGAAAAGAACAAAAATTCGAATTATCGAGGTTTTTATTTCAGAATGTTTGACTTGTAGAGATAACATTTACACAGGGTGGAATAGGGAAGGTGAAGGGCTATGAATAAAATTCGAGATATCAAAGAATTCGAGTTATCGCGATTCGAGATATCGAGGTTCCACTGTAGTATCAAACAAAAGCTGGACCCGATAAGAACCTACTGAAATTTGTATAGGAGAGGGAGAAGGATACCCATATGAAAAGAACCTGCCAACTTTAGAGCCACTGGCTTAAAAAGTAACCGGATGAATCAAAATAGCTGAAACTAAATATGAAATATCTATAACTGCTTTCATTGAAACTCTAGCGTAAATAAAATTATGGAGAAAACTAAGCAAACAAAAAGGACCTGCAGTTTCAAAGTCATCGGATTAAAAAAAAACGATAGAATTAAATCGAGATGACTGAGCTCAAATTTCAAATAACTGTTTATCTCTATCTGTTTTGATGAAGGTACTATCCCATTCTATAGAGGGATCAACATAGCGAAATTAATTTTGGAACTAAAGCTCTCTGGGTCCTCTAAGAAGCTAATATACATAAAATTTAATGAATAAGGAAATACAAAAAGAGAACTCAGTTACTTCCTACAACTTCTGACAAAAACGAACTAAACCGTCCGTTGACCGACAATCACACTCACTGTCAGATTCATAAAAAGAAACAGCCGATAGATGCACCCAGAAAGTTACAGAATATAATCAATAACGAGCTTATATTTGGAAGAGACTTGAAATTTAAGTTTCATAAGTAATATTTGCAAAATACAGGGTGATTCCAAAGCCCCAATGCAGCTTTGTAGTTCACAAAGCGTCAAGGAAATGAAGCAACAGAATAAACAAATGTGGAATGGTGAGGAGGGGCATGATTAACAAGGACGCCATCTTGAAATTCGTTGGATGGAGGTCAATTTGTTTTCAAATGAAAGTGAGTCGTGTAATATATGAAACACCACCACGAGAATGTTTGCAGAAAATCATTCCAAATATCAGATTTGATCTACATGTTATGGTGTCGGAGTTAAGGCGCTGGGTAAATAAACCACATCATGTAGCAATGCTTAGCAAAATTCAGTGAATATAAGTCCGCCACTGTAACAGGTACGTCAAATTTAATACCTTGAACGCTTTCCTGGGAACATTTGCATGTTGTTTGATATGTCACACGACCCACTTGCTATAAATAAAAAAAAATGATCTCAATGCAATATGGCGGATTATAAGATGGTGAACTTGTTGATCATGTACTCCAAGATGTAGTCTCTCCCCACCATTCCACATTTATTTTCTACGATGCTCCACTTCCTTCTCCTTGGGTTTGTGAACTACAAGTCTGCACTAGGGTTTTTGAATGGCCCTACATTCAAACATATTGATTCAGTATTGACAACCAGACCGTGCAACTTTTGGCTCAGAAAAAATCCATCAGCCATTTTCTGTGACTCTAAGTGTACATAAAACAAGTCGTAATAAAGACACTATAGAAATTAAGTATTGACAAATAAAATCTACAAGGTTGTTACAAATGACTTGAACCCATTTTTACACTCACGCATTCATGTATTTTTTTTTCAGCGCATCCAAACCAAATGCTCAACACTCCCTCCCTCTTCAACTAGATATACAAACACTGAATTGTTGCCCAAACTGAGAATTTGTGCACATTAATTTTGGAAACAAATGGTATTGATTTATATTCACTACATCAAGTTTACGGACATAAGACATCACGTTATACAAATCCACAGGTTTAAGGAACTATTCCGGCACTCACCTGGCTTAACTGTGGAGAAATAAACTTAAAATTTCGGTCATGATTTGCGATTGCAGGGTTCGAACTTCTTAACTTTAGTTTACCAAAAAAAAAAAAAATATTCCTAGCAACAAAATAGTAACTAAATTTTGAATATCGGGAATAATGCTTTTCTTCTCTCTGAACGAACCTTTTTCTTCTGTGTTCAAAACAAGCACAAAGAAGAATACATCATAATTCCCAATATAGATTAATCCAAATTGGAATGTTTTAATATAAAATTCCTGTGATCAAGATCTTGTCATATTTTTTTGAAGTAATAGAGCAAAGACAAATGTAATAGACAAATCCAAAGTATTGATTTTTCGAAAAACCGATAAAATTGTCTTTGAATTTTACAATAAAATAATTTAAAATATTTTGCAATAAAAGTTTTGTTTTGTACCAATTTTGATAAAACAATTATCCTTTCTTTTATTAGAAATTTTGTTATAAATGATAATTCAAATTTGACCATAATGAGCTTTTAGCAGAAAATAGTTACATTTACACTCATCTTTTGAATGAATAATACCTATTAGTTTATTAATATCTTTCTGTGGGAAAGAACACTGCTACTAAATTCACCCGTTCACCAATCTATAATATATTACTCGTTAAAACCAACAAAACGTTAAACTAACCAAAGTTTTTCGCTGAAATATTTTTTTTTTCACACAATAATTTTAATGGCACAATATTGATTTTCTTTCTTATGTCGATAGATGTCACTAACACTTGAGAAAACAAAATATTGTACTCATCTCAAAACATGAACTTAGGAATCGTTCTTAATATCAACGTTTCAAGTTTTTGACAAATTACTTTGAACACTGAATTTCCAAACTATTTTACCCACATAGTACTAATATTTTACCCATTTTTTTCCAGTGCTTGCAAGTTATAATCTTATGTCCAGCTGTAATCACAAAGGACAATTTTGAGTCCTACTAGTAACACTAATTAAGGGTTGTAGGCTGTCCCTTAGTCGCACCAGAAAAATGTGAATAAGGTAGGCCTACTTAGACGAAAGGCCTCGCTGCTTTAACATCATCTCTCAGACAAGGACTTAGATCATTAGCTGCTTGTCTGGCCCATAAAAGTTACTTCCTTTTGCCAAAAGGAAATAGAAAATAAACAAATCAACATTTTAATTTGAATCACAGCAGAAATTAACCTACTGTTCGTTCAGTAACAAGGCTATTAATTACACCTAAAATTGAGTAGAAAATTAGAAACATGTGATTGCTTTCAACAGTTAATTTAGACGGAAGTGAAATGAATAGGAAAAAAAAAAAAAAAAAACGAAATTCCAACAACATTGTCCCATTAAGTGAAAGCTTGCCAAAAATTTCTCTGATATTGATGTTGCACATGACATCACGTTGATCATTATCAAAACATTAGAAGCGAACCATGAACAGAAAAGCATCACCAAGCGTGTGGGAGAAAGCGTAGGAAAGAGAGAGAGAGAGAGAGAAAGTGAGAAAGGGGGGTGATAAATGAGCCCAAAAAACAATTTCCGTAAAAGCTTTTCCAGCTGTCGACATTCTGTTAGCATTTTTCTCCTTTGCTTTCTTTCCGCCCCACTCCCTGGCAACTCTCACTTACAAAGGTGCTCATGCCAAAACAATATAACAAGTTAAAGGTTAAAAAATTATTGAAAACCAAAAAAAAAAAAAAAGGAATGAATATAACGCCTTCTTCGTTTCACCACCAAAAACAGACACTCCTAGTTTTGGAAGGTTACAAGCATACTATCAACTCAGGATTGTACTAACTAGGTCTTTCACCCCATAGTTCAGTGGTGAAGATTTCTCCCTCAGTGACAACAAATAAATGTCGGGATAGTGTCTGAAATTACGACCAAAACGGCGTCCTCCGATTTATTTTCTACACTGAGAAAATAAAGCTTAAATAGAAAGAAGATTTGTAGCTTGCCTGGGATACTGGTTGAGAACCGCCGACTTATGCCTTAAGAGGCCTTGGTACTCTCACCCTTGAATTAAAAAGAAAAAAAAAACACGGGACGAATTACCAAAAACAAGGAAATTTTCGAAAATGTTCGCAATAAAACTAATGAGTATGTATCAAACAAACTAGTTGAGATTTTGAAATTATTTTTTTTAGCTGAGATATTTGAATACCTTCATCTAAAACAAACATCTCCAGTTTCTGGCTGAAGACGGTTTCCGAATTCTAACTCGTTATTTGTCAGTAATTCTTTAATATCTCTAAAATAAGGAACAGAAGGAATTTTTAAAAACAAATCGTCATAAGCTTAACGATTCCTTGTTTTCACTGTTCTATTTCTCTCTTAGGACATTAAAATGCTATTGGATCAATGCACTCCAATACATTCAGCCACCCAACGATCTCAAGGGATATTTAAAACACAATTTGTTTCACTTTGAATAAGCGTGTAATGTAACACACGTTACATACCCATTGACCATCGGAATGTAAGCGATTTGTCTTTGTCATTTTAAGCCAATAACTGACATACCTGCTCATTTAACAAACGTTAGCCAGCTATTTGTGTCTTTACTTTTTTTTTACCTCTCTGTCGGTGTAGGTTTCGCTAACCACAGTGTGTTGAAGTGTGGTGCTTATATGCGTGGGTCTGTACGTGTGCGTTTTCCGCATGTGTGTGTTTGTTTCTCAAAGTTGTCATTGAACAATAACGCATAATATCGAGGCATTTGGACAATCATTTTAGTAACTATTGATTACGGTCTGTCTCTGTTACGTGAGTACAATAGGTTTAATATCCACAAATATCTATACCCAAACCGGCATTCGAACCTCTTGCACTTTATACTAAAGTTTATACGGTTAGTGCAAAAAGTATTAATACACCTAACAAACTTATTAATACTCATACTGTTGGACGGTCACATACACAAACACACACAATTTTAACTACTTCTGTACCACCAACCTGCTGAACTACTGCAAAACTAGCATGAATTGGGAGGGAAAGAACAGCTCCTCTAAACCCAATCATGGGTTCGCCACTGCCTCTCAAAAATTGTGGGTACAAAGTTGGCATTTTTTACCCACAAGTCAAAGGTACAGTTTTTGCAATGTATAGTCTGTACGGTAGGGAAATTTCACAGTAAATGTGTAGAAAACGTAATATTTTATGTATTTCAGACTGCACTGATCTCATTGCGGGAGATTTCAACAGCAGAATAGCTTGAAGAAAATATGTCATTTTATCTGTTGTGTCAAATATGGAACTAGTGATTCCTCCAGACCCCCATGTAGGGGTATCACCCTCAAATTCTTGAGATCACCCCCCCAACTTTAAAGTTTTTACGGTCAAAAATTTATAAGAAAGGGTGAAAAATTTCACTTCCACCCTTCCAATTTGGACTTTACACCCACAAACTGAAAATCCTGGCGGAATCCCTGTATGGAACCCTAAGCAACAAGTTGTACAACAAAATTGCCTATAGTGTCATATTACCTTACTTTACCCTATATGTTTACAGTCAGTATTGAAAAATGGAAACTCATTTATATCTCCAAATACGCTTCTTTAAATGTCTGGTCAATGCCACAAAAACTAGACATATTGTTAAATCTACGTAATTGCCATAGGTTTGTCTTGTCTTATATTTCGTTTAATAAATCGACTTGAAAAATATGTCTTATTTACGACACTACTCTTCTCTAATTGCCATCTGTGGACAGTTTTCTTCCTAAATCACATTTATCTTAGTCACCACAACGTGGATCACCACTCCACAGGCCGTCTCGTTAAGTCTCCCAATACATTATGGAAAGAACTCGTGCCAAGTTGACTAATGATTTAATGTATTGTTAACGGCTTTTTTTTTTTTAACCGGACAAAAAAAAAGGAGACTCTTTCTTGCGTTTCTCCCCTTACTTATTCTTTTTTTTTCTTTTTTTTTCATTCGTTTTTATTTCTTTTTCATTTTGATTTTCTCTTTTCTTATTTACGTTATTGCATTTACCCCACACACAATCTGATCTCATTCATTAATCTGTCCAGTGATTGTAACAAAAATGACAAACTCGAAATGTCTTGTAGAGATGAACAGTTAGTGTCTGTATTATGACCAGACAGACAACAGACTTTAACAAGCACAAGATAAATGTATTAGTCACATTCGCCCTAACAATTGTTTTGTACAAATGAACTGATTATTTCAGTTAGAGTTAACATTATAAATGGGAGTGAAATAAAATTCTAATTCACGAGTCACTTTAAAGGTTTCTTTTTCGAAACTAGTATCAAATATTGTAGTTATTTAATTCATTTAGTTAATTCTTGTGTATTATTAGTTCATTATTATGTAATTAGTAATTTGAATGTTATTTGCATTCATTATACTGATATCCTTAGTCAATCTTTTCACGTTCAAATTGACTTTTGGTAATATTGTAAAGTGACACAAAATGGCGGCAAGATTTGTTTGACTGGTACAGGGACCCAAAATCGCCTACCTAAGCTTTTATTTATTTATTTTTTAAGTATTTGTAACAAATGAAATGGAATTCTAATGGGAATGGACAAAAGATACGCTTATTTCAAATTAACGCTGAAAATATCGACGAAATATTTTGATGAGAAAAGACGTAGGAAATTACTTATACAACTAGTACGTTCAGGCCATATTGGGAAAGGGGCACTCAATATGGCCTATTTATGTATGAATATTGTGTTTGAAAAATATATAAGAATTACACTTTACAATATTAACGGTGTATTTTGCAGTATATAAATGAAGAAAACACACGAAAAAGAAATGCTGCAAAATGTTAATTTGAATTAAAATTTAAAATAAATACATTTGATGGACATAAAGTGAATGGTAAATTTGATGAGCAATTTTATGCTAATGTTGATCTGAATGAACAAGTTAGCGCTGTGAGTCTACTACTAACAATTTCAAAGGCTCCGGTCCCCTGATAGAATCTCACACAAACATTCATTTTATAAAATAAATTAGCAAACACGGACAATTGGGGTGTTTATAGACAGGGTCACCCACAATATTTTTCAACTGTGTCCGATTAATGTTTAAGTCAAGATTGGTGCTGATACGAATAACGTAATGAAAGTAATTTTAAAAATTATTTAAAAAAAATAGGTTGGCAACATTGACAGCTGGGGTGCTTGGGGACGGTGGCGCCCACAGTATTTTTCTATTCTGTCGAATAATGTTTATGCCAATTTTGGTGCAGATAGATCTAGCGGAATGGAACATTTTTAACGGTTGAAGGTTGCCAACAGTGAACCACTGTTACAATCAAGACAGTTTTGCTGACTCTGAACCGCGACCTCTTGTTCACGAAAATAGTTAACAGAAATCATTAGTTTCTGTATCTTTTCGTACAAAGTGCTTTGAAAAAGGGTAAACTTTAGTATATACTATTGTATACTATAGATGCAGAAAATTGGGCTCACCTAATAGCATTGTAAATTGTTTCGTTCGTTATTTCAATATTACGAGCGATTGTGTTATTTGATGTTTGATATGACGGTTTTGGAAGATATAGTTATATAACAATTTAGTATTCAAATTATCTATCGAACATTCCTCCATTATAATTAATGTATCCTATTTTAATTAACGAGATCGATCAGTCGGTAGAATACTTCCCTTGTAAACAGAAGGACCCGGATTCAATTCCTGGTGCCGGTGGTCGTAGCTTGGTTTGTCCTAGTTTCCTTCGGTCACACCAAGTAAATGCTAGGATGGTATCTTAACTAAGGTCACGGCCAATTCCTTTCTAAACCCTTTCCATTGTTATTATTGTTGTTGAAGTTGGTATAAAATGGCCGAAATTGCTCTCTACGTGGAAAATTTAAATGAATAATTGTTTTGTTAAATAATGGTGTTAAATTGAATTCAATCTACTTATGACGTTTAAGCATCTGCGGCTCAGGTCTGGATAAGGTAAGGGAAGGGATGCGGGAAGAAATCGGTCAGGGTATAAGCTAAAGGTACTATTTCGCCATTTGTTTTGTATGACTGAAAAAAACAAACTGGGAAAACCTTAGCCAGAATAGTCGGCCGCTGGCGTCGAACCCATACTGGGGAGAATCCTCCATTAACCTATAATACTATCTAGAGGTCCCAGCATGGTAATTCCATCCTACGTAATACCATGATTTAAAAAAAATAATAATACAGGAAAATAAAATCATTCTATGTATTCACAATGGTATCATGCAATAAAGTAAACAGTGAAGAACTAATTCAAGGATTCTGCCAGGATTTTCAGTTTGTGGGGTGTAAAGTCAAAATTGGGAAGTAGTTTAGTTTTGCAGGGATTATATCGATTTTTGACTAAAAAAATTATATTGAACCCTCGAGAATTTGGGGGATGACACCCCTATATGGGGTGTCTGGCAGAATCACTGAATTAATTCGTCAATTTTCTCGCTATATATTGAATAAGCTCGATGTTAACATGAGTGAGTTAGATTTTGTCAGCAAATATTATGAAGAAAATGTGAAGAAAGGTGTTGATATAAGTAATCATGATAACTTCACAAGAAGTGTTGAAAATTCACCTTTACAGATACACAACAATTGTTTACAGTGTAGAACTCAACATACATTTTAAAAATAAACTCAATCCCCTCTCCCTTCCTCCTTACGGTACAGAATATCACGATTTGTTCACACATCAAAGAAACAATATGATGACGTATCAACTGAAATTACACATGATTGTGTCAAAGAGAACACACGAGAACAGTAGTAATTATTTTCTTCATCAACCAAACAGAATTATGCATTTAGTAAATAACAGTTCCGTTTTAGTTACGTTTGAATAATTTTCCAATTTACCAGGTCCTTTTGCATTTAGGTAAAATCTTGTTTTTATTCCAATAAATATAATCCCTGTGTTACATTATTACATCGTGTAGATGATGTGCAGGGAATATGCTGCATTTGAAACAAACAAACAAACAAGAAAAT
>JAGDQP010047533.1:0-15001 GCA_022664845.1 Lepisma saccharinum
AGATATAAAGATTGGTCTAATAAAATCAAGTAATATATCAAATTACAGCTCTTGAAATTCTGAAACAAATGGTGGAAGTTTGCGTTAACTAGGACAATTTAATAGTTTTTTGAGTTTCGGGTTCTTAAAGGTTTCAAAACGCGTAAAAAATTAGTCGATTTTTTTTATTTTTAACAATTTATTCCTCAAAACCCGAAAGTGACAAAAACATGAAGTTTTGTATTTTTTATTATATTAATAAATGAACAGTTACCAAATATCACACATTTTGTAAAACCCAAGTTTTAAAACTATTTTTTATTAGTTGATTTGGTATGGAATGACCCTCGGGGGTCCTAAAACTAGTGGTTACTGGTAAGTGGTAACTAACTACCTATTTGGGTAGAAATATAGAGTCTTTATACCTGCTTGGGATAATATTCAGGATCAACAACCGAGGTTGAAATCCTCTGGCATCAGGGAAAAATTACAGCCTGCACGCTTTTTAAATTGTTATGCTAAAGACTCTATACATCTTTAGTTTTCTTTCTCGTTCTTTTGGCTATTTACACCAGTGTTTTATATTTCTGGAGACCTTTTACATCTTCAGCTTTTATATGATTTTACTGTTTCAGTTTTCGTATTTTATCCAAATAACAGCTGAGTTTAGACGTGACAAAGATAAGGGGCTTCGCCCGTATCGGGACTGACGTAAGCCATATTGCTGTTACCGCCCATAAAATTCATTTTATGTTTATCTTATCTTTACCGGGCTATTTCAACCGCGCCTTTGGAAGAATTAGTCTCAACAATTGTATTACACATACATATACTGAAATACATATATAATAGCACATTCCATAATTATTGCGCATGTTATTTGGAGGTTAACTAAGGGAAGTACGATATATTGTTAAGTAACACTAATGTAATTTTACATTTTAGCACACTATTTATAATCAATGATGTGCTAAAATGTGGGGTCAATATACATTATTTATAATTTTCGTGAACCCTCTGAACGTAATCTTCTGAAAGAAACACTGGATGTATCTATCCATATATCGATCCACAAACCATTCCGGAATGCATGATTACACCGCATGAGACCTCTCTTTAAGAAAACGATCCTCAATAGTAGTTCATGGACCTGAGGTGCACTAGAACGTAGCGAGGGTAGTTAGTGCGCCCTGCTGCGAAGTAGAGAACCAAATCGAGAATCGTAAGCATGTGTACACTTGCCAGTTGCCTTCTTTCTTTGCACTTACCTCCTTTGTCAGAAAACTTATTTTATTATAACATCAACTCACAGTTGAGATGCTCCACTGTTATCCTAAAATAATGATGAAATAAAATAACTGATATTCTGTATGATTCAATCATACGACACAATGCGTTGACCTGTGATGTGATGCCTGATGACATCTTAAACTGCGGGTGCTGCCCAAGGATGACATGGAGTCAAGCCATTTTTATCTTACATAGACTTCACTTAAAAGTTATCAATGATAAAAAATACTTAATAACAAAATTGTGGGTGTAGCATATGACATATGGCACAATGAGTTGATACCCTGCGACCAGCGATGGAGGTGGAGGCAAATGCCATTCTAATTGTTGAAGAACTGACCAGCGAACTCCATGTCACCCATTCAACCGTTCATCGTCATCTCCAGGACTTTGAGTGAATGACAAAACTCTGAAAACGGATACCCCACGCACTAACACTTCAACAGAAGCAGCAGCGAGTTGATATCTGAAGTTCCCTACTCACCCGTCACAGACGTGAGCCATTGCTGGACAGGATGGTAACCAGATTGTGAAAAGTGGGTCCTCTACCATAGCATTTAACGGAAACGGCAGATGGGGGGGGGGCTGTGCCAAAACAGGATCACGACTCCTGCAAAGTGATATTGAGGGTTTGTTGGTATATCCTTCGGATAATCCATTTTGAGTTCTTGCCACGTAACCAGACCATCAATGCAGATATCTACTGTCAGCAGTTTGAACGCCTACGGACTGCGTTGTTGGAGAAACGTCCTGCTCTGGTTAATCATAAGGGTGTGCTCATCCACAATGATAACGCGCGCCCACACACGGCAAGAGGGACCTGTGCTAAGATCAAGAAATGTAGCTGGGAGAAACTCCCCTACCCGGCGCTTTCACCAGATCTTGCACCAACAGACTACTGTCTTTTTCACAGCCTGTAAGAATACCTTTCCGGGAAAACACTGCAAAATGTGGATGGCGTCGTGCTACGATCAGTGACCCAGTTCTTTGCCTCCAAAACCGGTGACTTCTTTCAGCGGGGGATTCAACAACTAGTTAACAGATGGTAGAGTGTTGTGGAGTCCGATAGAGACTATGTTCCTTATTAACGGTAGGTATATTATCGTTCTTTTAATCACGTTGAATAATACGATATTACTTATGGGATAAGCTGATAGCTTGAATAGATCATTTTATTTTTATTAGTTTCCCTTTAGAAAGTTTCAATTAGTGTCGAATGTTTTATAGGAAAATTTAAGTTGTTCTTACTTAGGGAGGCTATATTCTGGTGTTCGGTGTCTTCATTTTAAAAAAATCAAGCTTCAGGTAATACTGTTGTTACCATACTGTCAGTTTTGTTACCGTAGTTGATTTTTGTAGCTTTTGGATATTCTAGACCCATAGTAATTTATTATACAGCTGTGTGACGTATCCAGGGAAAGAGTTCAGAGGGTTCTACCAAATTCCGGTATCTTTGTAACTTAGCATAATTTTAAGCGTAAATATGTACTTATTATCAATTGCAAATTCAGATCCTGTTTGAACCCCCCCCCTAAATTCCTAAACACCCTAAAATATAAATCCGAAAACATGCCTGAAAGAGTTTGTCTTATACTGTAACTGGATCTCATTTTCTGCATTTTTGTAGATATTTTCATAGATTCTTCCATGATCTGATTTACTGCAACTTGTTTTGTCTTCCTTCTGACAGTTTTCTTTGGTTCTTTTAAACTTTATAACAGCGCCTTTGGCATTATTCACAGCTTCTAAGTGAAGGTGTTCCTTTGTATAACGGTTAATCGTAGGGAAATTCTAATTCAATCGAATAAAAATAGGGAAGAAATTAGAAATACATGCCTTCAATCTGAGCTTGTAGCATTGTTCGATAAAGAAATTTGGGCAATTTCTTCGAACACAAATTAGGCTAATTCTTTAAAATCCTGAATTATACTTTTATATCAGTTTTCTCATACTTAGTATAATTAGGTTAATTCTTTAAAATCCTGAATTATACTTTTATATCAGTTTTCTTTATGCTCTAAGTGATATATTTACGCTCTTCATGATGTCACAAAAATGCAGTCTCCGTAAGGAGATATAAAAACACAAGCGTTGCAATTCTTCCTAAATAGTTCAATATCAGTCGAATATGAATTGTCTTAATACTTCCACATTAGGTTGCATAATACACCTAAATTGCAGCAGGGCATTGTCACATGTCTTTTACAGTTTTAAATTTTCCAAGCAAACTGCTATTACCATCATTTTCTTATCAAAATAAGAAAACCACAATTTATGAGATTTAATAAATTTGTGTTCGTTAAACCCGACCTTCTTTTTTCACAGCCCTCCTTCCAATAACATGTTAGGGCACCGAATCACGTGAACAAACTTATTTTTCTTAATCTTCCGTACTCATCATTGACGTAGCTGATAGCTACCAACAATGGAGAGCTTTCTCATATTGGTCATATTTATTTTCATTCGCTAATGCAGAAAAACAATTCCATATTCAGTCAGCAGATTCCTTAATCGAAACTTGATTGTATATTTCAATCGTTTGATTTTAATGGTTAGACTCTTCTCTCCTTATAGCCCAAAACGATAGTCGTATGGTCACAGCAGTGTTCGATTTGAAGCGGGGTATATGGTTGGATTTCCCCCTCTCTGCAAAAGTATTCCCTGGCTCTGTTTTCCGAAAAAATTCCCTCCCTCAGCAAATTGTACAAATCGGGCAGTGAGTCTGAAATATTAGACCAGCGTCATGAAGGTCGCGAATTCGAGTTGATTTTAATAAGCATTGCACTCACATAATAATGTCAGGCCTAAGTGAAAAGTTACTAGCATGCTCCATACAAAATAAAGTTCACCGCAAATTCATCTTATCCGTGAAATTTTTATTTTTAATTCATTTCTAATGTAACCATGTCTCATTCATATCTAATGTTTGTTAGTTATTTCTTCTCTACGTAGGCTACAAAATAACTGCTTCAACCATAGAAGCAAAATTCTTTTATATTTGAAATTTTCTCCGATCTACCTTCGTTGACACTATTAGTAACAGGAATTACCATTTTTTCTTTACTATCTTGAAATCTTTTTTTTTACCAACGCTATCGATATGATTGCCACAGAAATATGTTGTCTAAACGTTTGGTATCCTTTTTCAAGTTTTTGAATTTTTAATTTTACTGGTTGTTCTGAAGGTTATTTACCACTTTGACCTAATTGTGAACCTACAACGCAGAATGTACAATACGGTCCTTTATCTATTTAAAATAAACAAACAAATATATGGAGACGGACGTAGCCATAATCCTTACAATTAATTTTGTTTTTTAAAACTAACAATTATATGCTTCCAAACATGATTCTATTTCTTGCGAGAATACTCTCGTCCAAAAAATAGTGCCCCTAAGCTATATATCTTGCAAGAACTCATCTGTCCTTTCAAACCACAAATGATTCTTGTGGCCCCTTCTTGGAAGATGACAAGGAACTAAGTCATGAAAACCGTAGGCATGTAAGATTTCGACTTTGTAACAGAGCCATCTGGATGTCGGCTGATGGCAAAAACGAAACTCGAAACTGTATCCCCGCCTCTCGAGCTCTCCTTCACAACACATCGGCCAAATATATTATTTCGAACAAATCGAACACCATTACATCACAGAATATTTCCTAGACATTTTCTTAGTTTCCAGCATCAACCACTATAATCTCAGTGAGCACTTTCGGTTGCTAATGTATATATTACGGAACAATCTTTACACACGACTTGCTCGTTTACATCCTTCATAACATCTGGTCTGTTCACGGGTAGGGTTTCCAACTCCATAACCAACCTCTGCCTAAGTCAACTACTCGTAACGGGAAATTTTTTAGTATAGTACCGATCATTACATTTGGCGTCCGAAGATGGGAACGATCTTAGGCCGTTCGATTTTTATCTATCGAGGCTCCTCAAACATCCCGGGTTTCGGCAGCAAAAATGATTCACCGATCCCTAACTTCTTAACAGTATTTAGCCAAATTTGTTTTGTCATAGGCGTGGAATTCCACAACTTGCAATTTGCAGTAGATTGATTCCCTACAATTTTACCTCCATTCGGAACTATCAACGTAAACACTTTAGGACTTAATTTATGCGTACACATATATGGTCCTACATATATATCATACAGCTTCTTTCTATGTCCACTTGACATATCGCTCAGTGACCTATTTTTTTAAAAACACGAAATCTCCAACCTCAATCTCTCTTCGAGGAAATTTTGCATAAATTAATTTTCTTGTTCTTTTTCTGTACTACCTTCTCCCTTCGGTCCTTTACCATCAACAATTTATTCTTCCATGGTACAGATTTTTCCTTATTCATCACAGGTATTCCCAGTAACTCTTTAACAGGCATTATCTTGTCTTCATTAAGAAAAATTTGTATCGGAGCGACAGTCAACTTGTCTGATATAGTATATTTTAACAAAATCGTTATGTCAGCCAGATACTTCTGCCATAGCTTGTGCGATTCTCCACAGCATAACCTCCATAAACGGTTGATCTCTTTCTGGCATCTCTCTACCGGATTTCCTTGTGGGTGATACGGAGTAGTATGAATCAGCTGAATACCTTTTTCTTCTAACAATTCTTAAACTTGTGTGCCACAAAACAAGGTCCATTGTCTACAACTATAGCTCGAGGTACTCCTAGATGCACAAAATAAGTTTTTAAACACCTAATAACCGTATTAGCTGTGGCACTCCTTACCGGATATGTTACTAAATTCCTGGAATATACGTCTAAACAAGTAATCACGAAAGAAGCTTGGCTTGTCGATGCGGGTAGTTTTAACACTACGTCCATGGTTAAGAAACCCCTAAGATTTTTAGCTTCAATGGTCGTCATCGGATCTGCTATAGGCTGGTGACATGGTTTAGTTCTTGCACATGGGAGACATTCTCAAACATGTGCCTGCACATCAGTTCGCATGTTTTCCCAGTAAAAATACTTGGCAATACGTTGGTAGGTTTTCCGAGTGCCGAAATGTCCTCTCGAGTCGTGTAACCCTTCCAAGACCCTCTTCCGTAGCAATATCGGGACGACTATCGTCCATCTGCCATCTAAAAATCATTTTTTAAGAGTATACCATTATCTACCTAGTAATATTGTTTTATTGTTTTAAGTCCACGAATACCCTCTGGATTTTCATTGGACCCTTGGAATACTTTAAAATAAGGTTTAAGTAAGTCAACCTTTAACTGTTCCTGATTCCACTGGAACGGCGTCACTTGCGCTAGTTCTGGTGGTACTAAACTAAATAAATTTATTTCTAATAGTATAGGTTCGTCTGCACTTAGCCGAGATAATGCATCTGCCATCACATTATTCGCACCAGGTATATAATTGACATCTATATCGAGGTTCTGGATTTCAAGATTCCATCGATACAGCCGATTGTTCCAATACTTTATGTTCTTAAAGTGTTTCAAGGCCTCGTGATCTGTATAAACATGGATTTTGTTTCCAACTAATATTTTTCGCCATTTACGAATAGCATGAATTAGAGCCAAAATTCTAATTCAGTTATCATGTATTTAGATTCACAAGGTTTTAATATCTTGCTAGAAAATCCAATGATCATTTGTTTCCCATTAACATTTTGATAAAGAATTGCAGCTGTTCTTACAACACTAGCATCTATTATGACACAAAACTCTAAGTCCATTCGCGCGTAATTTAACTGTACCTCTGTCACAATATCTAATTTGATCTGATTGAAACTAGTCTCGCATTCTTCCGTCCAACACTAACGTTTCCCTTTCTCCACCAGTCCAAAGAGTGGAACCACCTTCTTAGCATAATCAGGGATAAACTTGGAGCACCAGCCCATCATTCCTAGAATTCGCTGTAACTCCTTCAAGTTAGTTGGCGGTTTCATATCTAATATTACCTTTACATATTCCTCATCTTTAGTTACACCTGTGGGAGATATCACCTGTCCTAAATACTTCACTTTCGAATGCAGAAATTTACACTTTTTTAGGTTCAAAGTCATGCCTGCATGTTGTGATCGTGTTAATACCTGATCCAAATAATAAAGATGTTCATCAACAGACTTCAAAGGGATTAAAATATCGTCTATGTACACCAATAATTTCTGGTATAGTTCGAATCCCAGAACATGTTGTACCGCCGCCATCAATGCACTACTGCCATTCTTGAACCCAAAAGGCAAATTACAAAAATGGTATATCTGCCCTTCAAATGTGAACGTCACTAAGTCTCTACAATTTTCCGTTAATTCTGACTGTAAATAAGAATTAGACATATCTAGCGTTTTAAAAAAATAATGTTCCTGAACTAGCAAATCTTCAATGCTCTCTACTTTTAGATTTTCAAGTAGGACGTGTGTGTTTAAGGCTGTCAGATGGAAACAAATTCTTACGCTTACCCAGTCCTTTTTTACGATTACCAGGGGATGACAATGTGGGGAAATAATGGGTTCTACAACTCCCCACTTTAACCACTCCTCTATTTGTTTCCTTACTTTTTCCCTGTAATGGAATGCTATTGGATACAATTTTTTATTGATTGGTTGGTCGGTATCAACAACGATTCGTATTTTAATCCACAACAACTACCTGGTTGTTTACTGAACACAAGCCTATGATCTAATAGTATTTTCAGAAGATCATACTTAATTCTCTCTTCCAATTCTAGATTATTTACAGTTTCCATAATCTCCCCCTGAGAAACACATTCTATATTTGTATTACATGTTGGAATATTCTCTTCCACACCTTACATGCTCTACATATCATTCGTTGTAATCGTTTGTTACACTCCACTTCCATTAATTCAATAGCCTCCACTTCAGCTATTGAAACTTTCCGAAGTTCCTCTGGTTCTTCTTTCTGTCTTTTCAACTTTATATAATCTATATTTATTTCCTCTAACTTCGTGCACCACTCAGTCATCAGTCCTTTTTTATCTATATTTTTACATTGGCACAGTTCTTTTTTATTCCATCCATACTGCTCATGGATCACATCTTCAAAACTACATTCACATTCACCTTCATTTTCCGTAATAGTGGACACGTAGTTTATATTTTTCCTTTCCTTTACCGAACCCATCTTCATAGGAATCTTAGTACACTCTTCATTAAGGTTAAGGACAATCTCTCCTTTATCAAAGTCTATTAAAACTTTGTGTCGGGTCAAAAAGTTTCGACCAAGCAAAATAGACTGATGAAGCCCTTGAACTACATACATCTGTTGAAGCACCTCCTTACTGCCTATCTTCATTGGTAAAACACACTTCCCATCACACTCTTTTTGCGTGTTCCCGTATAGTCTACGAGCATAATGTTTTTCGCTGGCTTGAGGGTGGGGTGTGACACTAGACTGGCTATCTGTTTCCAAACTTGTGCAGAACATAACGATGTTTCTGCGCCACAATCCACTAATGCCTGGTAACGGTGTCCTACAATCTCTATATCAATTAGACTGGATTTAACCATTTGATTCATCTCTTGACAAGTCATATCGTCACATTTGTGCTCTAGGTTATATTCCCAATCTACAAAATTGATACAATCGTATCTCACACGACATAATAATATACTACAATTATCATCACTATTATTTACACTATTTACATTTCCTCTAACTGTTTTCATCTGATCACCAGAACTTTCTTGGGCCATTATCTCAATATCCTGAAGCTCAACCCTTAGCGAAGGTAACGCATCTAGTTTTTTGTTTCACTTGGATCAAGTGGAAACTCCTTTCTACTTCTCACTTGGTTCCCTTCTTCCAGTTCACAACTAGTAGTCTCACTCTGGTTCTTAAATGTATTTGTTTAATTCTTTCCTTTCCTCTTGTATTTGTTCCAAAACTTTTAGGTCTTGGGTATTGCTCCCGTTTTTGTCCCAGTTTGCTGAGAATCCTTGGTTACTTCTTGTCGCACACCAGAATGATACATATTTCTCGGTGCATTTGTACCTGTAGGTTCCTCTTCAGCTTCTTCACATTGCTTGGTTGACACTTCTAACACCTTTACTGTCCGATTTCGGTTATCGTAATACTTATTGTTGCTTGAATATGCGTTTCCTAAGTATGTTTTCTTAGCCTCATTGCTATCATGTATAAGTTCCAGCTTTCTCATTGCTTCCAATAAATCTATTAATCCCCTAATCCTTGCCGTGGATAGATGACGCTGATATATCGTAGGCAACAAAGTTGTGATACAATTACACAACTGAGATTCTGATATAGATTCATCCAGTTCTCTTATTTTGTTATATCTTTCGATCACAAATCCTTCTACACTACTATGGTATTTCGGATCGAACGGCAATGTGCGCAGTCTATTCAGCTTTGCATAAGATATATCTTCCGATTGATAATATTGTGTATAAGCCTTTTGAAATGTCAGGTAATTCTTGAATCTTTATTATTCGATTGAAACCAATAGAGCGTAGAGCCTTGTAACACAAAAGGAATCACTCTCAATCTTTGATTTTCCGGGATACCCACGTGGTCACACTCTCTTTCAAACTGTGCTATGCCTTGGCTGTTAAAAAAGTTTTCTCGGTAGAAAATATAGTAAAAGCACGAATATCTGACAATTTCAGATTTTTCTCTCTCCCTATATTCTTTTCCACCTGATGTCTAATATTTCCTTTCTTCTGTCTTGTCTTTCCTCTCTATAATGTCTCGTTACATTTCTCTTAAACCAGCTTCCTTCGCTACTGTTGATCTCGGGTGTATGATATCTATGCCTTCTTTTTTCTCTCGTAGGCGTGTGACGATCAGAATATCCACTCTCTGAAGATGAATCGGTTGTTTTAATACCGCTACTTGGAATACCTGGAATCAAAGGAACACCATCCCATGCTTTCTTATTCATTCTTAACTTCTCATATCCAATTTGTTATAGTGATCCGGCTGTAGCTCTTGATTTGGTATCCCCTTTTCCTCCATCGGATTGAGTTGTCCTCTTAAACTATTCATTTCTGCTCCATCATACTCAAACGGATTGTATTCATCTGATTTTTGTTTTTATCTCGTGGATCTTCTCTGTGTTAGACACTATTAATTATCTACATTGTTTTAATTCGATTTCATTAATTTGACATTTTTGTTCCACTCTCTCCGCAGTTTCATCTACCTGTCCTGCTATTACTTTTGTCATATTCCTAATATTATCATCCATTGTTTCCAGTACCCCATCTACTGTAGTCTGGATCAACTGAGTGGTAGCTCTCATGGTATCTCGCTTTATTGTAATCATTCCTTCAGCCACTTTCCTTTCCAAACCAGTCCTATTATCCTTACATACTTCCTCTATTTTACTCATCCGTTCCTTAAATTTTTTCACCTGAGCTAATGTCTCCTTTCGCACCTCTCGTATTTCTTAATTTCCTTTTTCGATCTTATTTTCCACATTGCCCAACTCTGCTTTCATCTCTTCCTGTCTCTTTATTGATTCCTCCATCTTGGTTATCATCTTCTCCAACATCATCATCACCGGGTCTCTAGTGCCAGTCTCTCTCAAGGAACCTTCCTCGCTCAGGATCCAAGCATAAGCTACACAGGAAGTTGCCAAGGGCGCTGATATTTTGGGTCGGTGCTACAAAAGTCGAAGACATTAAGAACTCCGATTTCTCACCTAGGGGTAGCCAAGATAGACCAAAACTTCACGAGCGGCAGTGTTCCAACCAGGGGGCGCCACGAGAGTCCAGGAGAGAAACTTCCAAAACTTTCTCTCTCGAGAAGGTTACTTGTGTACCTCTGCGATTCTTCTATGCAGAAAAACAGCCGTAACTTTTACATGAAATTATCTTCAATTGCGTTTACGAATGCTGGAGCCTATTCTCTACTATCTTTACAGGGGTTTTCATCCTTATTGTGAACAGAGGTAAATTACACTAACATAAAACTTCTCAAGTAGAGTGGATCATTCTAAGCTGAATGCCGAATATTATTTAATTTGAAATTAAAGAACAATCTTAGCTATTGCTTGCTTTTGTTTCTAAGACATAATAATAGTGAACATCATAAGCAAGTACATATCAAATACTCCAATTTGTTGTAAGGACGACGCATTGATGATGTTCTATCTGAAGTCCGTCAGGAGAAGCTAAAACTCAAGGAAGAAGAACGACTGAGAAACCGTCAAGTAACGGAGCATTTAGCGCGACTTGTACAACTATTGGGAATAGCTGGGGCACCACTACGGGGCAATCGGAACTGTCCGATCCGATTTCTAACTTGGTCCTTAGTCCAACTTCCCAATACCCAGACGAACAGGACTTAGATTCACAATTCACTTCGTCGGTGCAACCTTTCAGCTTTTCAACCTGTCGAAATCACTATCAAAGGTTGAAAACCGGAATTCAAATGGTTCAAATGGTCAATAATACAAACTTGAAATCTTTGTATGCTTCATCGTAAAGAGGAAGACAATTGACTCTTGGTAAATTGACAAGTGCTGCCTTCGCGCCGGAACAAAAAATGGAAGAGAAGGAGACTCTTATATAAGTGTTAATACCGATGTTCGTCTGATGAAGAATACAAGAATAGTTCTAACCAAAGACTTCTCAGGGCGGACAGAAGATGTACGTGTAACAAGGGCTGGTTAATATAAAATGCTCAAATCACTCCAAATTCAATTCAAAGAAGAAAAATCGTTTCGCAGAATCTCCCTATCAAATAAATTAGTAAAACATTAGTTGTATCTTGTCAATAATCAAAAGCGGAAACTTCTGCCTTAGCTAGTAAGATCAAGTTGAAATTAATATGTGGCTCCTTCTTTACAGTCGAAAATAAACATCAGTAAGTATGCGTGAAGTGTAAAGTAAGTGTACATTTTATTATTAAGTTTAGACCTAGGCCAGATGTTGTTTACATCTCGGCCACGGCCGCGTGCGTCATTATCCACGCAAAGTTATTACACGTGAATCAATAAACAATATATACATACTATATACTTGGGTAATTTTGCCAGTAAAATTTGAGCAAGTAGATAATTTTGATACTGAAAATAATTGAACAACGAGTAATTTTGTCTCTCTATACAGAACCCTCCTCGAATCGGCAACTAAGGAAGATCTTAGGTGATTCGGTCCTCCTTAAAAAATTTCGCTCTCCTATAATAACATATTGCACGCAAATAAAATTCTGCTTTGTATAAATGTGGTTTCTCGGCACCTATTCCTCTCTAAATTTTCTGAATCCGCCTGTTGCTATGATTACCAGAGACTGCTTTTAAGATCGTTAATAAGAAATGCTTCATTTCGATGCTGTCGCATTATTCCTATTTCGGCACAGTGAGACATTTAGTTAAGAGCATAATGAAAAGTAAAGTTTATTTAAATCAAAACATATATTGAAAATTGATAACATAAAACTAACTTAGACTTTGAAATGAGGAGAAAAACTCCAATGACATTTTCATAATTCGTACACAAAGTTGGAACAGTGAGAGACAGACACTACGTCAATATTTAACTTTGTGCAAAGTCCCATTTGTGTACATTCTAGAGAGGGGAAATATGCAGATCGTAGAATATTGGATTTTAAGTCCCTTTCACATTCCATGCTTGGAGATAATTTAGAAAACATAGCCTGGGAAAATTTGGCAGTGAGGAGGAATTCAATTTTCCACAACACATCCAAGACTGCTCGGACCAGGATCTAAAAACCTTGAAATACAGAATATAAAACGAAGAATTTTCAGAACTTTCCAGTTCTGGAAGCAACGTGCTTTTGGCCACTAAATTATGCATTATTTCAGAACGTAAACAGTTGAGGATAAGAAAATCAATAGCTCAGTCTGATTAGCTGATGTAGTGAGTGCCTCAAGATTACGCATTACTAAGTAAACAGTTAATGAGGGATGGAATTCTCAAGCAAAAGGGTGGATGCTTTAGTTTGTTTGTTTGTTTCTTTTTACATTAAAGTCATATTATACAATATTTACAGCCTGAGCTTCAGATGCCTAAAACCATAAATAAAATTCAATTTATACGCTCCTTAGTAGTATGACCATGCGTAGGAAACTATAAGACTGAAAATTTAATTACCTTTAGTAGCTTAAAGAGTTACAAATTGGTAACTTAGATCTAAAGAAAAAATAGCCGACTGGAGGTTTGATTTCATATGCAGCGAACTTTGTAATATAAAATATCTTATAGTCTTCGTGAAATTGAAAACTAGTTCTCAGAGATCACAGATTCTGTCAGGAGTTTCAATTTGGAGGGAGTAAAGTCAAAGTACGGCTTCTATCGATTTTTACCACTAAAATTTTAAAGATGGGGTGTGTGGTCGGCAGTTTCAAGGAGTAACACACCCATTGATTGCGTCGGACAGAATCCGTGGTCGCGATACTTTCTGTAATCATTATTTTGTGAAAACATGCGATACTACGTTCGGGAGCGTACGACATTAAATGTGTGAAAACCGTGCGACAATCGGTACAACAAACTACTTGGGCAGATTAAAACTTGACCCTGTCTGAAAACTATAATTAGCTGGTAATATTCCGAGTAGTATTTTTCAGAACCTGAGCTGTAACACCTCTCGTTCGGTAACCCTTGAAAGAAGCACTGTTCAAACCAAGGAAATACTTTGCCCTCCTGGTCACCGGGTTTAAAGTATAGACCCAGTGACCTGATCCAAATTTTGACCAGATTTAGCTCTGGTGCCATCTGGCATATCCAATATAAATATGACTAGACCTTCACTTTCACTCCAAGCGTCGAAGCATTTGTCATGTCGAGGGCATCCGTTGAGAAACACTTCACGGTGCCAAAGATAGACAAATCCTTTTCATAACCTATTCTCTAGAAAAAAATATATTTCATCTTGTGTTAAAAGATTATTTCACAAGTCACTAAACGCACTGAATAAATCACGAAATACCCATGCAGTGAAGCATAAGAATAAATACAGTTGATATATTATTAGTGGTATCTAGAGATTAAATAGTGGAATATCATCCTATACTCAATAATGGAAATTATGTGAAAAATAAAATGACTCTGATATAGCATGCTTAAATTAGGAAAGTACGTCCATATTACTGATTATTCCTCGCGAGCAAGTTTAACAAGGGAATCGAAACAGATTTTAAAAGAGAGATCTTCAAAATCCTTCTTCAGCACA
This sequence comes from Lepisma saccharinum, assembly GCA_022664845.1. Lineage (NCBI taxonomy): Eukaryota > Metazoa > Arthropoda > Insecta > Zygentoma > Lepismatidae > Lepisma > Lepisma saccharinum. The sequence goes on from JAGDQP010047533.1 coordinate 14,418, forward strand.
CGTAACCCTGATCTTCCCTGCTTGAGTATATGATTAAATGCTTCCACGTGAAGACGAAAAAAGTATGCCATTTGTTCATGTTATAGGACAGTATTTTAAAGATTTACAATCAACATTACGTAAACCTGCACTTCAAATAAATATACTTTTAATATATGGAATATGTATATTCTCTGTTGGTGTAATAAGTTTTATAAACCTTCACAGAGCTACCAGATCGCATTCAACTTAAATTTGACACAAAAGAGCAAAAGAATGTTCTTGTGGTCTTCATTTATTTCTTACACTTTTTTTTTCTTAAATATTGAATCAATAAAAAAAGAGAAAGTTGCTGTGGAGCCCGGCGTACTTTTCGAAATAAGATTCTTTTTACCCTTTCTTATACCAGAAACATCCGAAGAGACGAGAGAAGGCCAAGGGTTGATAATGAACAATCAGATTAACTATTGTTTCTTCCGTGCCGAACTGTTACGTTCTGAAATAATGTGCCTAATTACTCCATGCATGCTTCATTCTCATTGTTCCATTTTGACACCTCCGAAAATAAATTTGACAATAGGAATTATAACAACATACTATCGAGC
>JAGDQP010047534.1:0-15000 GCA_022664845.1 Lepisma saccharinum
GGTCATCAATGAACTAACGGACGATAACTTAAACCGCCGCACCGGGAGGAAGCATGCGGGCTCTTGTTGGAGGAGCCCTTCCCCAACATTCCTGCTCGGAAGTGCATTTATTTTTCTGATGAATGTGCTTTTTATTCATCGGAGTTCGCGGGATAAGAATATCTTCTTATGGCCAAAGGAAACCCCCACATTTTTACCAAGAAATTGAGAACAATCTTCCGCACGTCATGCTTTGGGCGGGGATGACTGAAGAACACATCTTCGGTCCGCACTTCTTTGAGGGTTCCGTGGCCCAGGTTACTTATCTGGAGATGTTAAATGCTGGCTTCTTCCACAGCTGCAGAATTTGGGCATCAACGACACGGTTGTTTACCACGATGGAGTTCCCGTCCACTTCGCACCTGCTGTTCGTGAACACCTGAATGAACTGTTCCCTGGCCGGAGGATAGGACGTTGGTCCCCAAATTCACCAGCCCCTTACCCTTAGCCGCCTCGAAGTCCGGACCTTACGACACCAGACAATGCCCTGTGGGGGGATCATCAAATCATACGTCAGGAAGAAGCGGTACGTGGACAATGATGCTCTGCGGGCAAGTGTGCTTGAAGCCTTCTAGCATGAGACACCGCAATTGCTAAAGCGGATGAGTAGGACGACAGGGAGGCGTCAAGCTGTGCAAGGATAAAGGTGGTGCACATACGGACGTTTTGGACAAATAACTAAGTTTTATTAAAGTTACACGTGTAAAGAGACTTTCTGGCCACCCTATAGTATGTCAAAAAGTTAGATTGCCCAAATATATCTAGTTCGAGTTATGGCCGCTAGAGCCAGGGGTCTATCTTTTAGGCTCTATCTCGTGTCCTGTTCTACATACGATTTCCGTTTTTGATTCCATGTATTTCCCGCAGTCCAGTAAATCATATATATCAAAAGAACATGTAGTTTCACCTATAAAGAGAGCTCGGGCACGAAAAGTCAATGGAAAAGCGCAATTAACAACCCAATATGTAAAAGATATTTGCTTTCTATTTATTACCGCAATTCTCATTGCTAGAAATTAGAAGTATTCTCACATATTACATTTCTACTAAGTTAACATTGTTTTCAACCTCTTTGTTTATTATTATTATTATTATTATTTATTACCACATTCATTAATTAAACTTTTCCTACTTCACAGAACCTGTCACACTATCCAACCTTTCTGCAACATACAATTTGTATACAATGGGCACTTCTAGAATTGAAGGCACTTGATGTGCTTTCCTAATGACTTTTCGTAACCGGAGCTTTCTTTATAGGTGACGCCACTTGTTCTTTCGATACACAGGATTCAGTCGACTGCGAGGAATACATAGAATCAAGAACGATGATCGTAGATAGAGCCTAAAAACTTCCTGGCCTTCCAGTGGCCATAACTCGTACTAGATATATTTGGGTAAACTAATATTTTGGAATTTGGCATTACCCAATGAGACGTTTTAACAGATGTATGTAACACGTGGGGCGGAGGGGGTTAATTCCCTACTTCTTCTTGTTAGATATAAACTACGGATACGGATCGAAACCACACTAGTTTGGGATGCAGAGTCACCGCCTCTTTCAGTCACGTCTTATTACATACGTGCCTGCTGTAGTAAAACGAAGGTTTTAAACAATACGCACATTATTGCGTGTTCTGCCGAAAGCGGCAGGAACTTCAAGGCAAGCTAAGCCCTCCCCATTCTTCCCGTTCTTGCTCTTTCCTTTTTAACATGTGATTTATCTTCTTCCTTAATATTGTCAAGGAGTTGAATTCTTCCTATCTTTCCCTTAACCACACCAATATGCAATCTCTGCGCAGTCAATGTCCTTACCAGTTTGTTTCTTTTAGTTATTGTCTCCAGGGTTGTTCGTCTCTTTCCTACTCTCTTTAGCATTTCTTCATTTCTTATCTTTTGTATCAAGCTGTTTTGTTTCTTTCATTTTTCTCCAAGGCCATACCTTAGGAAAGTACCCAGACTTTTCCAAGTTTTTAATGAAATTCCCTGACTTTTCCAGCCAAGTGGAAACCCAATAATTTACGTTATCGCATCTATCAAACAATATAGAGAAAAACTTATTTCAGATTTTTAGTTCAGCGACTTCGATTTATCATGACGTTGTAAATCTGGTAATTATAAAGATTGTAAGTCCTTTGGTTATCTTTCTCCATTCTAAGATTACGCGCTAGTGTCATATATGTACTTCAAAAAAGTCCATCCGGCAAAACAATTTACATTTAGATCAATACAGTTTGACTTTGTGCAAGGTCAAAAAAAAAAATGAACATGTGTCCTCTCTCTGTTGCATATGAGAATTATTATTTTTTAATTTACTTATTTTTAATTACGTGCCTACCTCTGTCTACATTGATACAAATTTCATTCAACCAACTATATATACTGGGTGCTACCGTTTCCAAGAAAAACAAAACAGAAATTTAGCACTCAAAAACATCTGGAATATATTTTTCGTTATTTTGAAACTACGTACTTTAATCAACCCTTGTACTACCATGGTCAACGGTAAACCCACTGAGATTTTTAGTTACTTATGTTTCGCAAAGTACAATTGAAATATTTTTTTCCTTCAGTGACTTTTAATAGTACTTAATTTTTTGTAAATTTATATTGTAGTCGTTTTTCACAATTCTATCCCCCCCCCCCTTAAAAATCATTAGTTACCATTGGGGTCCATTGGTTATTTCCTTTCTCCCATAGAACGTAGAGTTGATTATTACATTGTATCTGGCAAAATATCTTTGGAAAAGACCCTGAAACATTGTTGTTTCGAAACTTACTCACAAGAGAATGTTGATAGTTCTATCAAAGAAGGATCCTCGTTTGTATCTTTCAGTCATATGGCACCAAAACCGAGCACTATAAATTACTGAATCATTCCATCAATTGCAATTGACGTCAATGGTGAATCAATGAGTTATTTTTTTCCTCATAGAACATAGGGTCGGTTATTACATTGTACATTGCAATCACATGTTTGCAAACGAGGGTTAAACGTTTTCTTTTTATTTACTACCCGCTTGTGTGTGAGTGTGTGTGTAGTCGAACATTTATCAGAACCTTTCAGTCACATGGGGCAAAGATGCGTAACTGCCTGTCAGCTAACGGATCAACTTAATTCTTAATGCACAAGGTTCATCTGGTTGGAACACCTCATTTGTATCAAATGTGTAAAGCTTACAATAATGGTAATGTGTAATTAGCAAGAGTAGTTCTAGTGCAGAGAATAACAAACACCAATTTTTATATATGCATATTTGTCAGGGTGCGTGTATCACTTATATAATGAAAAGTATATAGAAACGAATTTATATTTTTGTCATACATGCAAAATGCTACTTAAAACAGCTTATAATTTCGCTGACACTAGGAGTTGTAATAAAATATTCCAGAAAGTCATTTCAAAATAAGGTTTTAGCATCTAGGGATCAACACTGACCCTATGGTATTCAGTGTGACAAATAAAAGTCGATGTAGGAAAGTTCATATTCAAATTATCATACATAAATGGCGGATTCATTCTTCTTATTTTCTGTCATGCAGTGGACGCTTCTGTTTACGTCATTGGTCACATGGTAAAACACAAGATCTCCCGCAAACCAGATATTGTAGTTGCTCAGGAGGTGTAAGTAAATTTCTAACACACAAAGCATTTTGTAATTCTTCAGGAATTCCCACACATACGTTGAGAAACGACAGAAAAACGTGATCCTCAACGAAAACAAGCGTCATTTTAATCCAAGTGAACTGCCTACACAAATAGCTACTTCATGAAACACATTTTTTTTTCGGTTCTCTCCCTACAATCTAGTCACAAGCAGATGTGTATTCAAGGGGCTGTCTTGGGAGTCCACACACCGCCGAATATTCCAATTTATTTGTAAAAATAACAGAATTTCCCATACAATACAACATATTCCACGAATATACCATTTTAATTTCCCATATTCCACGTATATTCCTGGAACACTAGAAATATGCCAGGAGAATATACTGTTTGGTATAATGAAGGTATATAAATAGAATATTCTTAATTATATTCCAAGAGGATAAAAAAATTAATGCTTAATAATAATCTAGTGCTAAAAAGGATGTAAATATTTTTGATAACTAAAGTATGATTGGTAAAATCGGAATATTGCTGAAGTCTTCCCAAGGAGAACACTGGCATATTCTACATTTCTCAAGGGCTATTCCGGAACGGGCGTAAGCCATAGTCCTGTTCCCGCCCACACAATTAATTTTATCTTTATCTTATCGAGGAACATTCCTCGCTCATAGTGAAAATGTAAGTGTTGTGTAAGTTATTCCTGTAATTATATTGCTCTTTCTCAAGAAAAGTGACAACTGACTTACTATAAAGCATTAGAGAATCATTCTCACTTGATAAAAATCCCACAAGTTTATCTACCTCGGTGTCCTGTATTGTAGATACCAGATTCAGAAGTGTCACCTTTCCGTTTAAAAGATTTTAAATTTAGCTTCTCAAATAAAACTTCATCCTCCTGCATTTCTTTTAAGTTGTGGCACTTTCCTTGAGAAGGTGATATATATGTTTTATGAATAATTCATACTCTATAGACTTCCCCAAATAAAACCTAAACACCATCCGAAATATAGCCTACTTCTAGACATGTTCCTCAAGAACAAGAAATTCAAAGAGTTTATAAATACTGCAGTACAGCAAAGACACCTTTCAGTCTGATGAAATACTATCAATGCAAAGCGTAGTTATTTAATTCAAGAGTAAAGGGCCGGGAAGTATCATCATTCTAGCATTCTTCTAAACTGACGAACACATTTTTCAAGATTTTCAGGTACAGTACATTGAAATGTAACAACGCTAAGAAATTAAATATCAATCGGTACAGTCCACACTAACATAACGGCCTGAGCCAAAGTTGCTTAAAGGCCTTAAAACAAATTCAAATCCGACGCTAACATAAGTAACCAAGCAACCGTAGCTCAATTGGCAGAGCGTTGGGTTAGCCATTTGAAGGTCCTGGTAACGATCCCAGAGGTCGCCCATACTGACTGAAGTTTTTCCAGTGTTCCCCCTGTCACCAGGCAAATGCCGTGATTGCACCTAGAACACTAGGCCCTGGCCGATTCTTCCCACACTCTACCCTGAGTATAAGATCCTCAAGGCCATGAATAATTTTAAAAATAAACTAAAATAAGTGGGACATAATAACAGTATTACTGTACAATAATAAATATAAAAGTAATTACAATATTATTTTACAAATGAATACTGCTTATGTGTACCTGAAGCAGAATTCTAAAGAGAAAATATCACTACTAGGCGGAAGGTGATTGAATTCTGTTGCTGGTCTATACAAGGGAGACCGTTGGATTAATGATATTCTGGGTTTATGAGATATATGAGAGGTACACTGCATGTGTAGCGAATGGGTACACGAAATTGAAGTTCGGGAAGTAAACACTCAAGAGCGTATCTTCCTAGTTACTATTTTATGAACAAAGCCTTGCACGACGAGTATGGGGAGAAGCAATGTTAATTATTCATTACGTTGTCATTACTTAAGTGACGCAAATCTGAAACTCTGTGTCCGACAATGGCTCAGAAGTGCAGCACAGAATCTTGTTTCGAGAGGTGTGTGGAACAAGCAAGCTATGGACCAAATAGGTGAACAATACACTATATTACAGCTACTTTTTAGTACGAATTGTTTAAGAAAAGTATGCCTTTAAAAAAGTATTTTTATTATTTATTTCGGTGTTCGGATACATTTTCTCAAGCTGTTTTGTGATCCAAATCCTAAATTGTTCTGCAACCAGTCAAAACGCAGCGGTGTTGCAGGCTAGTATTTATTTTAGGATAAATGAGTCTATATTATAATTACTTGTAAAATATATAGAAATATACGGAAGTAACAATGGAATAGTGTATTGTCACCCGACTTACGTCGCTCTGCAAATTTTCGTCATTGTATGACGTCAGGAAATTAGTTAAATTAACGATGCAAAATTTGAGGACACCACGAACCACTCTGAACTAAAGAAAAGTCTGTGAAAAAAAAAACATTTGTATTCTTGTAAAGAGGGCTTAAGAAATTTGCTCTTTTTATGTCCCGCAGTAAAGAATACCTCTAGGAAGATATTGGAAAAATAAATAGAGAGGAGGGAATCCTTGGTTTCCCTCCAATTCAAACACTTGAGACATCGTATTTATTGTTGCCTGATTTCGTCGAACCACACATTACTTTATCTAGTCGAGATGAAATTAATGTACTTACTTAGCGCTAGGAAAAACCTTCAATTTAAACAGAAAATTATTATTATCTTAACTGATTCGGAACCACCACCGGTTCATCGTCAGAAGCATAAACGCCAGTTTAAAAATTATAAATTAAATTAGAACCCGCCTCGAGTTCATGAGATGTTATTTAAAATCCACAAACATCCATGCCCCATCCGAGAATCGAACTCGGGACCTTCGAGTAGCTGGCTTAGCGCCCCAACCTACACGACTATCAGATCGGCACGCCAAACTTTAATTATGAAATACAGCGAGGAGGAAAGATAAACAGTAAGTACGTTAATTTTGATTAAAATTTTCCCGCGATAGTAAGATGTCTTTTTAGAAGAGACTATTTAAAAAATAAAAACCAGTGAAACAAACCTTTAAAAAATAAGTCCTCACTTAAAAAGATAGCAATCTCCCAAAATGTATAACTGAAATAAAACGACGTAAAACCAATGAAAGAAGACACACTGTAAACACAAGAGCACTACTACGTGTAACAGCGTAAAAATGTACTATCGAATGATTCAAAACAACCAAGAACTGACCACGAACAAAAATAACGTTTTGCCAACTTCATTGTTTACCCTGGCAAAATACCAAAGCGTCTAGAAAAATACAATGTAAGACTATCTAGGAGAGTTCAGTACAAATATTCCGCACTTGTCACTGATCACATTCGTCGCTGATATTTATCACAGTGCGAGTATTATGAACCACCAAATGAAAATAGTTTTCACCTATTACACTAAAAAGCCAGATATGCAGCTTCTACACAAGTGAGTGATGACGTCCCTTGGGAAGCGTTCATTGAGGAACTAAGGAAAGGAGTTCGCCAGGGTCTCTGCCTAGGTCCCATAACGGAATTCGCCTGAACCAATGTTTGCCGCATAAAACAATGTACAATGTACAGAAATTCAAGATAGGAAACTGGCTTATAGTACTTATATAATTTTGAATTTGAATTTCACTTGTGGCCTTCAGGCATCTAACTAAGGTTCAGGCCGGAATAGGGGAAGGGAAAGGATTCGAGAAGGTATCGGTCAGGGCCTATGTTTAAGGTACCATCCCAGCATTTGCTTGGTGTGACTGAGGAAAAAATTGCTTTTATAAGAATACGATTATTACTATGCATAATGAAAGTCGTTAATTATTTAATTCGCTATTCTATGCGCATTCGTTTCAGTAGGAGGAGATAAATGACATTTTGCAGAAGTTTCCAATGTCCCATTCTTAGCACGTACAGATCCCTATAAACAAAACTTCCTAAGAGAGTGGCAAAACAGAAATTTCCCTTCATCCTACACCCGATAGTAAACACTTCATTGATTGACTTAGTTCTCCCACAAGTGTTATATCTAGATTCTCATTCCTTCTTACAAGTTAGTATGTATGTGTGACAGTGTTGTCAGGTTACCCTCGCAATATTTTTCTCAAAATACTAAAAAAAAAAAAAAAATCCAATATTTGTAAAAAAAAAATCCCGCAGGCTGTTTGCGTTCCAAATCATTAAAAATTAAAACAAAACGCGTCAAAGATTCAACTAAAATTTCGCCCAGTTTTTCGGGAAATTTCACTCCACCTGACAACACTGATGTATGAGCTACTTCCACCACTTTACATTTCTTCTTTCTCGACTTGTTCCGATCTAATTTTCTTTTACGGCTATAGTCCTCGCTTTTCTGCCATCTGCTTGTTTTCTCTTGAACTACGAGTTACTTCCTTTCATGGTACTACCACCCACCTCCGCTCAACGTTTATCCTCGTTACATGGCGGAAGCACCTTAATCTTGATTACTCCAATTTTTCGCTCTCCCCTAACGGTGGTCCGTATCTCTTCATTTCCAATGAATCTCTCCTATTCCTACCTTCACCTTAGAAATCTAATTTGCTCCTTGCAAACTTCCTCTTTGTGGCCAAATCTCAGCTGCACATCCGCTAGCATCCACCCACAGATCTCTGGAACCAAGTATCTACTTCAACTAAAATCTTCAAAAACAACTTTTTTTTTTAGAGATACATTGATAACAATGATAGATAAGTGAACGTCTTAAAACATGTTGTACTTCATTTTATTTAAATTATAACATATGTGCTGAATAGGTAGCTAGCTAATACGACCCATGCCCGTCGTCAAAACGAGATTTAGCTTTTCGCTGAACACACGTTCAGGAGGGGTAGCGGCAAAGGCTTTAATGTAGCGCGGATACTGGATTAAAACCTGCGTGCGTTCCTAGAGACGATCTCAACCCCACGACTGTAGGTACTATATCTAGTGGGCTAGATAATTTACAGAAGTTCTGGAAGTTTAAGACAGCACCCTCGTAAAACCAGACTGTTTTGATATCATTGCAAGCTGCAACATTACAAATATCTAAAACAACTGATTATAGTACAAAAGGCAACATTTTAAGCTTAGCGAAACGTCACCGAATTAACCATGTCAGGTTCTTGGAACGAGGATGGAATCAAGCATTAACTGTTCTTGAACCCAATTTTGTATGCCTGAATTGCATTAACTTCCCTGGCTTGCCCAACGTGAATCATGTTGACAGCCAAATATTTGACAAAAACGGGAAAAAGAAAACCCTTCGTGTCCGATGCCATACGGGTTTCGATACTATTTCAACAATGATTGTTAGTAGCTGTTTTAAATATTATTGTAGACTGATTATTCAAGCCAAGCGTAACATAGAAACGGTGAATTTAGTTGAAAAGCGAATGGGAAACAAAGGAATCATACAGGGTTATTACAAATGATTGGAGCATGAGTGTTCTGTAGCTATAATATTTGATAAACTGGCATGAAATTTTACAGTAACTTAGAAAAAAAAAAAAAGAACAAGTTTTCTTCTCTTGCAAGCGTGTTTCGCATTTTTGTTGGGAGAGCGCAGCAGTGAGTAAAGATGGCGAAAGGCGCTGAGAAAGCGTATGTTGTGCTGGAATTTCATACACATCAGTCGGTAAGCGCGGTGCAACGACACTTTAGAACAAAGTTCCAGAAAGATGCACCGAGTGCCAACTCCATTTGACGATGGCATGCCCATTTTTGCACAGTTTACAACTACGTTATGCCTCTGTAAGAGGAAATCATCGAGTCGGCCTCCAATGAGTGAAGAAACTGTTGAGCGTGTTCGAGCTAGGTACTCATGTAGCCTACACAAGTCGACAACTAGAGCAAGCAGAGATGTGAGCATTCCTTAGCCAACCATCCTACGGAAACGATTGCAACAGAAGCCTTATCGCTTATGATTGGTACAAGTCCTCATGCCCCATGACGAAGTGCTTCGCAAGGAGTTTGCTACACGAATGCAACAACTGACGGAAGAGGATGGCCTCCACGCTCACCCGACTTCACACCGTGCGATTTTTTTGTGTGTGAGGATTTGAGAAACATTTCGTTTTGTGTGCCTTCCTTACCAATAGACCTCAGAGAACTTAAAGATCGCATCAAAAATGCTTTTGCACTGATTTATAGCAGCATGTTACGTCGAGCGTGGGACGAACTCGATTATAAACTCGATATCTGCAAAATTAGTAACGGAAGACATATCGAGCACTTGTAATGTAGTCCAAGGAGTCCTACAACAACTTATTGAGTTTTTCTACATAAAATTTTATTTCAATGTGTAAAATATTATAGCTACAGCACACTCATGAAACCGCTTCAATCATTTGTACTAATCCTGTATATAAAATGGGGAAACAAAAGAAAATTGAAGAAATCAGGAGATTTCTTGATGTGCTACTTCTTATGTTATTGAAAGAAGATACAATAATTATCAATATATTCATCAGCAGGTATGTACATTGATTCTATAACATATAGGAATTCAAGATTCACCTGAACTACAGCAAAGAACTAAATAAATTATCGGTAAGTAAAAATTTACAATTGAACGCTACTACGCAAGTTAGAAGTAACTCTCTAAAACCCTCCCTCTTTCGCTGAACTAAATTTGCGAAACAGTCGAACATTTTATACATTCAACTGCCTATCGGGAGATGAATTTACCAGATTACTTGAATAACGCTATACTGTATATATGTTAAATTATTTCTTTCCGACACAGAACTCAATATCAGGAAAACGGTGCATCCAATTTACAGGCTCACTCCCGAGACAAGCCAAAGAAAAAACATACGCAGGGACAAATCTGTTTGTGTGTGTTGATTACTAAGCAACTGATTTCAGAAAAGATGTTTATGAATCAACAGTGAATGATTCAAGACTTACAGTCGGCGCCAAATGTTTAGCCACAGTCGTAAAATTTCTTCTCCGAATAAGGTAAAATATAGATACATTGATACGTTTTTTTTTTTTTTTTACTTACTTACTTACTTACAAATATTACTCTCTCTTTACGTGAAATCTGGGATGTACCCCAAACGTTACCTAAAAAATTCATGACTTTACCAGGTTTTCCAGACTAAACTCACATTTTTTTTTTTCAGATTGTCGTTGGCACACTTATTTAAAATCTTGGGGTGGCTGGGAGATTACAGTGCTTACTTTCCGTGTGCGTGGTAACGGGTTCAAATCCCGCCGGAGTCCTCTGAACGCAGTGGTTCGGAGCCCACTTTACCCCAAAAAACTGTAGGTCCCGTCCTTAGAAGCTCACCAGCTAGTTTAGGATATTTACAATTCACTCACACACTTAAGGGGAAAATAGAAATATAAGCTTAATTTTACATTACACACACAATAGCTGGGTCACCGTTTGAAATACCTCTGGTCAGGTTAAAAGGTAACCGACGCAGTAGGTCTAGCTTGGGCACACTTTCTGTAATATGTGCAACGCCCTTCTCTGCTCTGCTCCACAGGCAAAGCACAGAGAAATCCTATAATCATTACCTGTCATGTCTCTGATTTAAAGAAGATTTCATTCCTATTCCCTGACTTTTTCAGGTTTCCCAGACCGCTGGACACCCTGAAATCGTACTCATCAGTCAATCCATTCAAAATTTGTTCGAATAAGAAATTTTATGACCGGGCACTAACTTTTAGAGCTGACTGTGCATCTTGTAAGAATGCGGAAGTTTGATCTGTTTTATTTCATTGTTACCGATATATATCACTAGTCAACAACATACGGTGACCAGAAATTTGTTGACATAAACCACTATACTATAAATGCTATAAAGGCGCGCATGCGCAAAAACTATATATATATATATATATATATATATATGTGTGTGTGTGTGTGTGTGTATGAAAATACAGTGGAATTAAGCTTTATATAGTAGAACACTGTTAAGGAAAGTATCGAAGATCAGAAATAAGTATTGGTATCAAATATCGTATATCGAGAAATTTTTGTATCGACACATCCCTAGTTAAACGTTATAACAATAGGGAAAAGAGTATAATTGGAGGTATTTTAAGGAAGTACAGAATATTTGGACCTCTAAAAAGAGTAGAATACTCTTAAAAAAAAGTATGTTTGGTCACACTAGTTAAAATGAGTGTGAATAAAATCATAATTCCTGAAAGGAGTGGAGTGGATATACGAGAGTTTTCGTTGGAGGACAGCAGTGCCAAGCTAAGAAGTGAAGCGGTAGATACACAGTTCAACATGCATACGGAAGTTGTCGTAATTACAAAATTAATATGTCGAAATTCCACAAAATATTGGTCATAGTATATACTACAGTACAACCCCGTTAAGCCGGCCCCCTTTAACTCGGATGTCCGGATAACCCGGACGGAAATAGCAGCAGCCCGCCTAGATGAAGTTATGAATTACTCTCCACGCCGATCGAGAGGAATGAAATTTGGTATGAAGGTATATTATCAAGAGTAGTTTCAGAAAATATTACATTTTGGATTCAAAATGACCGCCCAAAAATGGTGGCGCAGCCCACCGTGGGAGGTATGGGGGCAGATCTTTATTCGCTCCGCACCAACGAGCGGGCAATATTTTAACGGTTAAAACTTCGAAGTTAGCAGCAACAGAGCTATAGGATTCACATTTAGCGTAGAAACTAATTCTCCTGGTACCAGTGTGACAATAGCACTGCGGATGTCTTGTCAGAAGTAATTTTTTTCATTACCGCTATAATGCTTGCATGAAGATCGTTCCGGAAGCATCTTAATCTGGTTTCATGTCTCTACCCTATTCATCGTACATCTTGGAAATCTCATTTCTCTCCTCGGAAAGTTCGTTTCTATGCCATGGTCACCTGTCCGCTGCACATTCGCTAAGAAGTACCTACTACTCTCTAGAACCAAAAGTTTCTTTGTACACCATAAATTTCACAGACTCGAGGTTCATACTCACTGCCCAAAACGAATTCCTTGAGTTTGCCAAGTAAGTATCCACATATTTGAAGAACACACTACACATAGTGAATACGGGACTAAATTTAATATAACATTTATAGGAATAAACGAAAGTCAAGAATTTTTAGATAATTTAGTCAGTGATATATAACAATCAGTAACACACCATTTATTTTGTTACGAGCTAAATTGGCCATTTTTAATCCTGGCCCGTTACGTCAGGCAGATACCGTTCATCAGCGATCACTTTTCCGCAGAAAAGGCTGGTTCAGTTGGCGGCCAGGGCCTCAATAGATGTAGTATCATCACAGTATTTGCCTGGTGGAACTAAGGACGGTGGAAACCTCTTCCACCCACGTTTTATTATACCAAAAATGTCTGCTCTAGCAAAATTAAACTGTTCAGAAAAGTTAAAACAGTCTCTGACTTGTCCAGAACTTCGATTAACTCGAGCTGATGTTCCTGGCGTTTCTCGGTGAGTTGGGGTAAGTGCCAAGCTATATTGATAAGTTCTATTTGTACGCTTAACTGTGCCAGTGTACGTACGTCTAGATTAAAGACCTCTGGCACGTAGTCACTTTATATAAATTAAACTATCCTACAGTTTCGTAAAAGACACATTGTTTCGTTTTGAAAAATGTGAAATCAAGGTGTTCGCGTTTGGCGGTACTCCCCTCGCTCGCGGGGTAAGAGCAAACAACGTCGTCTCTCTCCTCCCTTCCCTCCATATGCAAATATTTGTGATTCTAGGGCTAGAGCCAAACAGAGTCATTAGCTAGCTAGAAAAGTCTCTGTTGATCTATGTCGCTAAATTCAAAGTTATAGCTTGTTTATTGCATAAAATAGTGTAGAAAAATGGGTAGAAACCAAAGCACATGTGCTTAACACTTTCAAGCTATAGTGAATTAATTCGGAGTTTTTAAGTTTTGCATTTAAATGTAGTATAAAGGTGATTTAACGACAAGAAAAATATGCACATATTTAAAGAGCTGAGATAAAGTGATGACGTTATGAATATAAATAACGGCAGAATCTTGGTCTCAGGCTAAGCTATGAAGAATGCGAATTTTAAAAGTCGATGTTTAAACAGACCTGCCTATATTATGATTCTCCCAAGTCACCTAAACCCACCCCAACACGCCATGTGGCACCTACACAACCTAACTGTTTTCTGGGGTAAGTCGCAAAGGTAACCAAAATATAACACCACTACATACACTGAAAAGTACGTACAAAGCAGTACAAGAAAGCTGAAAGAGCAATTAAGAGGTCACAATGGAATCCGCGGAAAAATAAAAAATTAAATTAATAATAGTAAGTTTTGTCAGACAAGCGAATCTAGCCGGGCGGGTAGCCGTGCGGTCTGAGGCGTTAGACCAACGACTCGAAGGTCCCGGGTTCGAGTCCCGGCAGGGGCATAGGTGTGGATTTTAACTGGTTGTAAATGGGCGAATCATGACGGGCCGAAGTAAAAAAAAATTATTTCGGCAGGCCCACAGGCTGAGGTAGACTTCGAAGTGTTTTTGATTGAATTTATTGGGGTAAGTGCAGAATAAAAGCACTTTAAGTAAATATACTTTTATCATTTTATTTTCATTATAAAATTATAAATACGGTAACTAATTACGCTAATAGGTTAACTAATTACTGTGCAAACTTTTTGTTATTAGAACTGAATGCAGTGATATTCCAATTGAAATTAACAGGCCCAATGAAACCTGCCACCTTATATACCCCTACCGAAATATGAGCGCTATCGAGAAACTAGTTATTGATTTATAGATTAATCATCAAGAGTTCTTAAACGTTACCTTACAAGACATGGTTTTAAAAATTTCGAATTTCCATCCCCCACCCTCACTCGTACCCCCACAACCCCTGAATCGTTGGTGACACCGTAAACTTCTTAGGGAGTACTATAATTTATGCAGACAAAGTTTCCCTATAAACTCCATAGGGGCTGAAATATAATTTTTTCAAAATTTCAACCCCCTCCCCCAACCACCGATTTTGCTCATTAACGAACTTAGCCGAGCTATATATATATGACATGGTACCTATCGCAGTAGGTAGAATTTTCTTCGAAATCTACCTAAAAAGTTACTAGACTAGCCCATATAAAATAAAGTTTTTACAATAGCTTCCTATGTAATCATATTTATTGTGTCAAAAAAAAAATATCACGGAACATGCATAATTACTTACAGACACTTTGCTTCATACTTGACAGTTATAATCCCAGTTTGTTCTTACCTCAATTTACTCTATAATATAAAAAATACCATGCCACAACCTGATTGACGTGTTTTCCATGACAAATAATCCAATATTTCAAAAATTGGTTGCATCATCATTTTAGAAATATATATATATTTCGTATGTGGATTCTTACATATCTCCAGATATCAAA
>JAGDQP010047535.1:0-15000 GCA_022664845.1 Lepisma saccharinum
CACACATCCTCTACGTGTCTGTTTATGTATCTACAAATCTAGGTAAAGAGGCCAATATTTGTTTTGAACTTATGACAATCATTAGTCCCTAAAGCTTCAGCAACACAGGGATGCACTTATTAGCAGCATCTACTGCGAGGTTAAGTTGTTTAGAACCTATCAGCTGCACGTTCTGAAGCAATCATGATGAGTCATTTTTTTAAGAAGTAAAATTTACCAGCGTCATAATAGCTTACTATACCAAATATTAGCACACAGGGGTTCCTCCCTTAGCAAACTAACACACAAAATAAAACATCTGAAACAAAACTGAGGCCGTCGTTATTAGCATAATTTAACTACGAGGTTATTTGTATATTACACAAACATGGAAACTTTCCCTGTTTATTTGTACATTCATACAAAAAGAAACATTAAGCAGAAGTCACAAGGTAAACTTAGTCAGTGTTGACACTGGAATGATGCTGAGATACAATAAGGCTATGTAGCAACTCGCTTTGTTATGCTCACTGACGTCTTAGCTGAAGCAGAAACATGTGAAGTTTACAACTTGATTCATACGAAGATAATTATTATGGTTTAGTTTCCCCCCGTTTCCTCACTAATGCTAATAAACCTGCAATAAAATTTTAAAAGGCAGAAATCCGGAACAAGTTTGTTTCCCCCTTTTACTGACAAATAGAAGAACCACGCCACTCCTTTACAGCATATAAAATTGTTCTTCTCATGCATAACCCTGATATACATGAGTGCTCACCCCAAGTTTAGAAACGTGATGATCTTAGATTATTAAATTTTAATCATGATTCTTACTTCAAGACATACTGAAATACAGTTTTAGATGCTACGGGTGGACGACTGGGATTTTATATTATCGGCAACGAATGATCATTAACTTGCATGTGGTTATATATATATTCATAAATGTGTATTTTTTTTCTTCCAGATTTCGAGAAACTTTTCTTTCAGGCACTCTCTAAGATCCCAGTACATTCAAGCTCTGTGGTTGGTTCAGAAGCTCACGCACTGGTGTATTATTTAGCTGATGGTTCAATCAGTTTTAACTGACCGGGAATGTAAGAAAATAAACTACTTAGCTTCGATACCTCTGGGGCTGAATAAAAAACAAGTTTTAACATGTTTAAGTACCTCTGTTTAGAATATTAGCTATAACTATGAACTTATACCGAAAAAGGAAGTTAAATACCCCCACCACCACAAAAAAAAAAAAAAAACATTTCTACAGGAATCGTACGCTGTCTAGACCAAGGACTGAACTTTTACGATCCCCTTAAGCTTTGATCAATCATTACGACACCCCAGAGAGCAGGAGACTCCAAGGAGTGCAATTCTCAAGAGTTCTCTGCTAGAATGTGGTAAAAGTCTTCACAAGACCCCCCCCCCCCCCAATTTCATACTTGAGCAAACTGGTCACGTGCAAAGTGAATTTTCGAACGTGTAAAAACTATTGACCAATATCTTTCGAATAGCGTCACCATCACGGCACACAGCTTCAGAGTTAATAATCTAAACAAAGGGGTTTCAAGGGGGAAAAAAGGTACTAATGAAATGGCGTCTACATTATAAAGAACAGGTCTGAATCAAGTGCAATACTATTTATAGAATGATAGTAGGTCTATAGTATTCTCTAGAACTGATACGGAGTGAAATGTTCACAATTGTGAATCAAGAAGACGAAAAAAATGGTTAAACCATTACAACTGTACAATAGAATACTTATCACGAGTCAAGGCAAGATACAAACTCGGACTATAACTACAAGAAAAAGAAAAAGTTCTCTTGGGCGTTGCAGTAAATTATACCTATCAATCGTTCTCCATTTATATTCCACACGTAATCTATTAAAACAAAATGAAAAACAAAAACAAAAAAACTGAAAAACGAAAGCACCTAAACATTACAAAACCTTAGATGTAAGCTAATTAAGTAGTTTAAACGAAAAGTTGAAACTCTGAATTAAATAACTGGAAAGGTTTTCCCAACGCTATACATGTTCATCTAAAACAGTACATTTCGACATATTGAGGCTTCAAAACAAAAAACAAAAAATGGAGTCTTCTACACCAAAACCAACGTCTAATAGCAGAAACGTCACTACGGTGCCACATATGCCTTCAGGCCAACACGCAAAGATGCCGGAAACTAAACCTCTCCTCACGCACACCTCCAAAGCTTACCGACAAAGTTCAGTATATTCATATATATATATATATATACATAAAAAGCCAACATCTACAACACGCTATGAAGCACTAACAATACAAAAGCCCTTTTCGTCCACTTTTTATTCCATCCCGAATGAAGCAAAACTATACGAGATGACATGGTACCTAACAAGTTACAAAAAAAGCTGCTAGAATATTATACACACCTAAGCACAAAGGAGAGGAAAGCCGTTGTGTCCTCGAAATCACCAATTTACATGTTCCATGCTCACAGAAGAAACGGGAAAGAACACACACATCATGGAAATTGTGGTAAATCGTATAAAGAAGACATTATAGATTGTTAATTGAAATATATGTAATTCGATTCAGTTACAGAACAGGAACCAGACTGAAATATCTTAAACACGCGAAGTCAGGACAAAACAATTTTCGACATTACTGCACAGGGATCTTCCACACTAGCACTTCACATTGCGGATGAAACCTAGTAAGTCTTAATGCTTTCATTTGAATTCATATAATACAAATATATTCTGTAAGAGATGAGGACCATTATCACATAAGTAGTTCAGATGTTTTAATTAGATGTAAAACACATCACATTTTGTAAAGAATGAGAAAGAGGGGGAAGACAGACCTCTTATTTTGAATATCATTGGGACTTAAATGTGATCACCTTAAACGTGCATCAGCCAACCAGGCAGCCGTGTGGTCTGAGGCGTTAGTACATCGACTCGAAGGTCGCTGGTTCGAATCTCGCCAGGGGCATAGATGTCCGAGGGTTTTAACTAGCAGAGCCTTAGAAAATACAATCGTAACGGGCCGAAGTCAAAAGTTACTAGAATGGTCCATTTTAAGATGCATCACAAACACTCCGGAGAAAATCTTAACATTTGAAGAGATCGTATATACCTCCTTCTGCTACAATGTTTGTGAAAAAATGGAAACTCTGTTCAAAGTTCAAGGGAAAAGTCCTGGTATTCGCCTGGTGTAACTGACGGAATTCAAGGAACGATTCAACCACAACCTTCGATAACAAATCATGAAGAATAGGATTAATCTCACTAGAATCTCAGTACCGAATAATTGAGGATTATGTTATACGCAAGAAAGAAGTGACTATTTTGGAACTGGAAAGCGGTAACTGAAACTTAAAATGTGTACTCAATTATTTACTGAACTATGAAAGACAATATCAAAAAAGGTTAATGTCTTTTAAACTCCGTGTTTTAACACAAAATTGCCATTTACTCCCAAAGACGGATCATGTATCAATTATTGGCGATTACAACAACTTCTTGCGCCTGGTAGCCACAAATCTTTCACCGCGATTCCCAACTAAAACGGGTTGTGTTTGCAAGCGAGGAAATAAAGCACAAGAAAACATACAACATTATTGTACTAGCATTATTGATATGAGCATATTTAACAAGCTATGACAAAGTCTACAAGAAAGCTTTCTCACTGAACAACAGTTCCATCAACCGAAGCTCAAGACCATCAATGCGCATACAAATGACATATTGAGTTGGGTGTTAGACACCTTGTTAAGATCTTCAAAATTTGGAAACAATCGAATGGATTCTTTCGCATCCTGTTCAAAAATATTCCGTCAAGATGTGGCAGGGAAAGCAGGTGAAGCTGTTGCTCCCGCAGTTATTTTGAGATGGTTTTCGTTCTTCCAATAAAGAGATTCCTTTGCTTGTATGTAACCGGCAATAATTTATCCTGCGATGTCCCTGATGCGGTGAATAACACCAAAATCGATATAAACAAAGTGTAAACGATATGTAATGAATGATGTACTGTAACGATTCCGTCTTTACAAATACATTCCATGTGCTATTTCCGCTAAAATTCAAAGCAGCATCAATCTTCCTATTCACAAACCATAACCCACATAAAATATATGAGATGCAAATGAAGATTATACTCACATGAGATCGGGGCGGAAGTGATGAATCATGGCACAAAATGCGAGGCCATCCCTCCACGATGTAGTCATATTTTCCACTTTGACTCCTCGATATCCATCAGTTACTCTCTTGCACCACATCTCCAATGCTTTCATTCCCCGCTTCTCCCCCATGTTGCTCAAACTACCTGCAAATAAAAAAAAAAACACTCTCTTTAAATCTAATATAAATATACGTTTAACAACAACCACACTAGACACTAGGACGTCCTTTACCTCTGACACGAATATGAATGGCAATTAATGTTCTCCAATGATTAAGTAAATTACATGTTTTTGCACGTTTGAACGACTCTGGTCTGAACATATTTTTTTATATATTATCATCGTCTGTCTTGCGAACTGAAAGGAATGTAATACGATTGTAATATTTACAAAATTCGATCTCGAAAGCTGTGTGGACTATGCCCCCCCCCCCCCTTTCACGAGGTTGTGGTTTTGAATCCCATCCTGTGCACGAATGTTTGTGGATTTTGAAAAGCGTTACACTCGTAAATAAGGTTTACCAAACTTTAAAACGGAAAGTGGAATAAAATGAAAGTACCCTCTCCTTTTATGTTTTAATAACGTATCAGTGTAAGGTATAACCGCTTCCACTGAAAACCAGGACCTAGACTTGTTCTTCTCAAAGTATAGTGCGTAGAGCAGTGGTCCGATACATTTCATTAATTGAACTAAGCATTGTCTCAGAAGAAGGGGTAATTTATTATTTCATTAATTAATTTACACTATATGGCCGAACAGATAGCTACGGCCTAAATCCGAATAGATAGCTACGGCTAGAGATTTGGAAGGTATAAAGCACAAAACTAATTATGGTATCAGTGTGACAAAAAAAAAGTATGATTAAGATAGAGCAAATGAATGGGATAATGATTTTAAAATATATATATATGGATATAATATTGAAGTGTTACTGCGTGATTTCATTCAACACTCATTACAATAAATGACAAACTAACCAACTGTTATTCAAATACGCTTGTAGTTAAAAGAGTTGAAAAAGAGAGTGATAATAGAACAATGGGCAATAAATACGAATCAATACTAACTGTCTAATAGAATAGGTGGAACTTATGAAGAGTTTTATTTTTGACAAAACCACTACATTCTTGCTTACACGACAGAGATTGTATTCATTCACCTACTGGACTATGTGCAATATTTCCTGAGTATACTAAAATTCCCCCTTTTATATATATATATATAAACGAAAAAAATAAATGTTTTTCACTTAAATGTAAGGAACAATGATACTCCCTTAAGAACCTCTGAGCAAATACCGACCACTACAAACAACTGCGAACACACAGCACAGCAGTCCTTTTAACTTGCGATACTAATTTTTACGAGACAGCTGTGATAGAAAAAAAAACATTAAGTGTGCAATAAACTTTATACGTATTATTGATTCAGATAGTTATTGATGTTGGCATCAGTGCGTGAAATTATATTATACATATCTGAAAGAAGAAAACATAAGCATGACCACAACAAAACATTTCTGTAAAGTTATTGTCCATGGTAATGTATACATGCCGCATATATTAACACTTGTTCAAGGTTATGTTTCCGACTTGTAGTGATGGAAAATAACTTGCGTTCCTTTCCTTCCCTCTCCCACCAAAGAATGTTGGACAAACACCAAATAATTGTTCGCGGGAACCAACTGTCACAAGACAGAATTTCATCTCAGTTATTAAATATACAATTTCTAGTGATATTATAAGACATAAAGAGAAACTACTCCTACTATTGTACAATCAACGTCAAAAGGTTGCATCCACTCTGAATTACTTTGGAATCCAATTTGGGTAGTTTCCTGCAACTTAAATAAAATTTGACTTTCTGTAAGTTAGAGAAAACTGTACTCTAATCGATCTATGCATCCCAAAGTTATTTGGAGAACAAATTATGGATACGACTGCATATAAACTTTTTGCGTTGACTGTACAACCCTACAAAAACATAAACTTTACTTCAACGAGCCAGTCATCCTGCAAGAGGTACTTTTGAATTTTATTTATGACCTTTAGGCATCCAAGGCTCAGGACGGGATAGGAGAGGAGAAAGGATTGGGAAGGTATCCGCTAGGGCCTATGTTGAAGGTGCCATCTCAGCACTTGTCTCGTGTGACTGAGGGGAAAACCCCGGAAAACCTCACTCAGGATGGTCGGCCGCTGGGATCGCACCCACGACCTCCCGCAATGCTACGCCAACGCTCTACCACCAAGCAAATGTTCACTCCGCTGCTCTAATACTTTCAAATCTGCTGCCTTCGCTATCCTTTTACCCTATGAACTTTATCATTTGAATTTAATATTTAAGACCTTTAGGCAACTTTAGCTCAGGCCGAATGGATGATGATGGGATGCTTGGTTGAATGAAGAAAGTTGGAGGAAGCGGGGTGTTTGTACACCACAAAGTCCACATGGCACGAGCAGAGCTTGCACCGATGACCCCAAGCGTCAGAGGTGAGCGCTCTAACCACTGAATCACCGCGGTCCATGAACTTTATGATGTAGTAACATATAAATGATGAACCCTTTCCTAAAATCCAAATAACAAATAAATGTAATTCGCAGATGGCACATTTGGATTACTCTATACCGAGGACTCTGTCCGTTTACGGAGACTTGAACTAATTGTGCTGCAAAGCAGCTGTTTCATATGAAACGAAAGCTTATAATGACAGCAATCGATTTAATGAAATTAGCTATTTGCTTTTCCCCTTGGGGTTTGGACAGAATCTGATTACTACAACGCATTAATAATGGCCTGCCATTAAGAACATCCAATGATGCTGAAACTTGATAAACAGAGACCAATGTGACATATAACAACTGATAGATGGTACAGTAGCCTGGCAAGGCGGTCCGTAAAGAGCGCATGATCAGCATGTTGTGGAACCTCCTATCGCTACGAAGTTTCATACTGCTGTCTGGAACAGTGTATCGACGCCATAGACGCTTCCACAATGCACACTATTTTGGCACACCACTGACTGTTCCATTACCTAAACGATATTCATTGTTATTGGGTAACATCGATCTCTCTTCAAGTTGCAGAACCATTTGATACGTCCTCTCGGGTGGGACATTTTCAATACCTGTCAGCGGTGTTCGATTTGCCGGGATTTCACCACCGGTTGCTTACTCTCAACATCTCCAGGTGATAAGTAACCATCACCAATCCACTGCTCCCATCAAACGCTTTCGTTCGATTTATATGGGCACTAGTGACCTGCATGGGCCGGGTTTAGGCGGGCCAGCTTCGCTATTTAAATGGGACGGGCCGACACTGCTTTCTCTTCAGGTCGGGCCGGGCTTGAGCCGATTAACTGCAGTTCTTTTAATAATTACTGACTTTCGTTGAACGATAAGTGGAATAAAGCCAAACGCTGAAGTCTATGTGCACGTGGAGTGAAAGGTATTACAAACAATGCAATATTTACAGTTGGTGTTGCTTAGCGGCTCCACTTTCACTATACAGAGGATTAGTTGTTCACCGTTCACCCCAGTCGGCCGTCGCAAGTGACTGCATGTCCTTCCTTCAATAAATAAAAGAATACAAAATATGCGTTCTGAAGCTTCTTCCTCTGATGATCCGCGTCAATACCAGAATATGGTCAATCCAACCACTGGATCCCAGGGGGTAAACAGTCAGAGGCTTGATATAAAAATGAAATGAAACGAAATTCTTTGGTCTTCTCTCCACTTCACCATCAATGGTAACACACTATAAATTCATTGTGTTCTACCTCTATAATAGTAACTTGTGAATTGTGTGTTAAGATTTTAGTTATATGATTTCTTTCGTTTCAATTACAAACATAGATGGTCCCATTTGCAAGGCAAGCGTGAGGCTGTGAACCATAGTTTATAAAATGTTCTCAAAGTTTGTTGGGCCTAGGCCGGGTTTAATACTAAATTTTGAGAAAGATTGGGGCTCGACCCAAAATTTTTAAACATTTATCGGGCCCAGGTCGGGCTAGGGTCAAGAATTTTTTTTAAAAAATCGGATCAGTCTCGGGACAAGAATTTTAAAAACTTATCGGGCCGGGCTAAGGCCAAAAACCATTTCCGGACCCAGGCTGGGCTAGGCCTAGGTACATTCGGGCTCGGTTGGATTTGGCTGATTGATCTTTGTCCGTTGTGCCAATCTTTTAGAAAATTAACGTTTAAAGGTAAATGTTCCTATCTTTAACACTGCTGAGGCAAAGGAAATTTATAGGATTACTCGGTTAAGAAAGGCACTAGACATATAAAACTTCTCCACAATAAAGAGCAGTCAAATATACTGTATATCATCTTGTGTATAAAACTCATTTATCCAAAAAAAAGTGGACTTAGATCAGTCTTCCACTGTAGTGCCCACATAACTTGATTTGCACAAAATTCACCTAAATATCCTCTTAAACCGACAAGGTCCTGAATTAGAGGAAACCGTATAAGGTTATAATTTAGTAGCTTACCGCGTTTCTAGTACTGTATTTACCCACACATCACCAACTTCCCTACAATCATAGCGCATTCCCTAAACAGAAAATTAACAATAATAATATAAAAGAAAAAAAGTCTTAAAAGTTCTACATCGCTAATTTCAATCCTACACTCCTTCTGGTTGTAGAACCCTGGATGAACAACTATGCGTTTCGATTACTCAAAAATACAATGCCGGCCTGAAGCTGGGATTTCCAATAAAGAAAGCTTTCTTGATTTAATAATAATAATAATAATCTCCTCTAATATTAATCTCTATCTATGACGACGATTTCTTAAACTTTGGTGTAATTATAATCACACTAAATTGACAAAGTCCGGATTTTAGTGCCCCCGATGTATCACTCAATACCGTAATAGCTGTTGAAGTTAACTAAACTTGCTAATTACTAGTCCTGTGGAAAAGTATGTCAATGTTTCTTTGAGATTTTCATTAAAACAATCGTTTGAGCATATAATGACAACAGCACGCACGATATACGAAAAAAAACGGAGGCGAAAAACATGTGTTTTACACTTCCGAACTATAACGAAAAAACACACGACTAACAATATTTTCATCCTAGTTGATGGTTTATACGGTTCCTCACGGTATACAAGATGGCATTTCATTAACAACCCTCACGATATACACGGGCAGAGAAGGGATAAACACACTGATAATTTATTTAGTTAATATCGACTCATACACTCACGAGCGTTATCGCCTATTACAGTAGCAAAAGCGTTTTATTAAGTAAGATACTCGTATCTCTACACTTGCCTTAATAATATTTTTCCTTTATTACCGTTTGTCATTGAATGGTAATAGAATTTATTTGTATGACTATTTGAACATTGTTGTAACTATGGAGTACAGGCAGGGGCGTACGCAGAGGGTGGGGGTTCTGGAGTGTCCGGACCCTCCAAAATACATATTTTCCCCTGAAATTAGTATCAATTGTTGGCAAAATTATATGCATTTTACATAAATTTCACACCCAGACAGGAATGCATGTATCCAGAATTTGGTTTTGAGAGGGGTCCAGGTCCAATGTGTGTCTGCGCATGAAATGTATATTAAATATTTGTAATGATACCTCAAGTTATACTTTTTTTTTTCATAAAACTCTGAGTTTTGGGGGTCCGGACTCCCCCCCCCCCTCCCGACTAAACCCCTAAATATATCCCTGCTGACAGATCTCGGACCCCGCCCTTCGAAGGCGCTGGACTCCCCCGAAACCAACTTCTGGGTACGTGCCTGCGTACAGGGATGGTGGCATTTTCCTCCTCTTTTTTGATCTTGATGTAATATTAATTTTATAGACAGGAGATGTCGCTTGCAATTACTTGCCTGTTAGATGTCGTTAAAAGTACTATTATAGAAAAATATTGTTTTGCTTAGTATTATGGTCATTATGTACAGTAATAACAGCACTATTTATTACACATCTTCTAATTTGTTTATGACCTTTAGGCATCTCAGGCTCAGAGAGAGTAGGGAAGAGGACGTTGGAGTACAATTTCGGCATTTCTCTAATGACTGAGGAAAAACCTCAGTCCAGATGGACGGCCACTGGGACCGTTCCCAGGGCCTTCCGAATGCTAAGCCAATACTCTACCAACTGAAGTACGGCCGTTCGGTAGCAATATTTACGAAAATAATGCTCCGAAATAAAAGTAAAGTCCTTCAAGAAGACGCGAAACATTTTGAGGCACTGGATCAGAAAGTCTCAGAACCCCTGTTCTATTGGTTACCACTCTTAGATAATTTTGGGAGCGTGTCTTTGCTGCTGCTATATCTTGTCTTACCTATTTACAGTGGTTTTATTTATTTATAAGCTCTTCCTAATTCTTAAATACTTCATTTAAATTTTAAATCAACAATCCCATTTTCTTACTCGATCCTTAAAAAAAAAATATATGAACGTAATAAACGAATCGATCGTAACCTCGTGTGTGTGTGTGAGGGGGGGGGATAAGTGAACTGGAACGCTCTGAAGTGTAATTTGAAAAACAAAATAATACTAAAAATATGATCCGCAAAGAGAATAAAACTGTGATTCGATCTAGGGGTCTCCCGACTAGAACAACACATTAACGTTATCCTGCTTCTTATACTTCACCCCGATATGTAGCACTTGTGTGGGTTTCAGCCGTTACAGGGGTTCTCAAAAGTTACCTTACAAAATTAGAACAAAACTGACAAAACGTTCTTTCGATATAACGCCTTGTTATCATTGGGGTTACGATAAAAGACGCATTGCGTTAAGTTTAGTGCTTACGTTCCTTGTATCACAGAGCTAGAGCCCCACACACACAAAACTAGAGAGAGCACATAGAAATATCTACGCACACAGTATGTTTACTTTGCTGTGAACTTGATTTTCTCTGAACAAATAACTGCATAGTCAACACACCACCACAAATAACAAGGGACCGTAAATACTTACCGAGAATCGTCCCTAAACTTGAATGATAATATAATCTAGCAGAATGTCATCGTCCTGTAGAACCAGAAAGTTAGAATGATAAGAAGACCCAAAGACAAGTCAACATGAAAATTGTTACACAAAAACATTCAATATGATCCTCATAGTTTTCTGTTGAAAGCGGCACATCCTTCAAGTCACGATAAGTCCTCTCCATTCATTCCGATATCCGCTTCCCTGTTTGTCTTAAGGTTCGGACATATACGAATCATTTTAAAAACGTGTTTTCAACTCCTTTTATCGTTTCAACGAAAAGATTACAGAATGGTTACCTTCCCCATCATCTTCAATGCGCGTAGAGTCCCTTTTTATGCTGGGCTTTGGGTAAATCCCAGCCTTATAAGCTCACAAGTTCAATTAGGACGTTAACAATTCGAAGAAACAAAACAAAATGCATCAGAACATTTTGTTACGGAAACTATTCTAAAACTATTCTAAGGTCAAGGAACTGTACTCCCATGCCTATTTGTCAACATAAAAAGATCCTGTATGTATGTTACAGGTCTGTTTACGTTCACTTCACTAATCTCGCACATACTGTTAAGCATGACAAGCAACATCCATATGTTGTCTCTTCGAGTTAATATTCAGCTATGCCCAAATGGAGAGTTAAGAATAAGATCCTGTCTACGTCACTCACATCACTCATACGTAATCACTCTTTTTTTTTTTTATTGCCGAAACTACACTACTACTGTTTAACACGAGTGAAATGGGATGAGCCATATATAGACTGTGATACATAACAAAAAGGACAAAAGCTAATTGTTTGAGACACAGCAACATACACCATACTAGTACAAGACATGAACAAGCTGTATGATTCATTGATAAATTTATCCTGAATAATTATACCGGACAAAAGTTGAATACTTGGGCAAATATATTTCACAGACGAACTTTATTCCACTAGTCTATTATACTATATTACGTTAGGGTGACCATTCGCCCCTACTTTCTGGGGAGTTTCCTCGGATGCCGGCTATTTATTCTTCCCGGTTTGAAGAAAAAATATCCCTCGAAAAATGTTATTGTCTCATTTACAAAGAAACGTTCGTAAACGATTTCTGTCTAGCGCTACCAGATGAACTCTTTTTCAGGGAACCTAATTTTGTATTCTCTACTTTTTTCGCTAAATCCTTGAAATACATTCTTTTCGTTATTTCTCTTTTCTAAATCTACATTAGGATTTTTCCTCACTGACTCAACCACTTGTCATTTCTAAACTCTAAATTCAAAGGAGTAGAGATAAAAAGTGTTAAGAATAGAACTTTTCATGTAATGGTGGAGAAAAAAGTTAACTGTCGCAACAAGGAAAAAGTGAAATTATCCCGATTATCTCCGGGATTACTGAAAAAAAAAAAAGAATATATGGTCACCTTAGTTATATACACGACTAATTAATTGCAAGTACTTATTTCCTTGCAGTGAACGGAAATTGAAATAAAAAAAAACAATTAAATTCGTTTTCAGATCTACGTATTTCTGGAAATAAAGCCAGCAGATAACCACTGACAACTTGACATCATGATCAACAAACCACTCACGGAAAATAACTAAAAAAGCATTAAAAGGGCTCGCTTTTGTGGGTTTTATGGAGCCGGAAACGGGAATATGACGCACATCTTGTAGTTGGGGGTCAAATCAAGCATGTAGAGAAGTTTCACAGCGAAAGTAACCGAAAAGTTTGGTTCTCAAACGAGGAATCGTGGACTACTAACATCACACGTGCTAGAACGTCAATTGACGTCAACGGTACCGTCGGGCTTACATTTCTTGCGTCGATCGACGTCCGTGAATTTTTAAAGGTTAAACGAAAAACTGAATCTTCCAACAATAGTTAAGGCAAACTGAAGATTCTTCATTCCTACTCTGAAATCACCTATATAATCAATCTCTTCCCTTTACCTGAAGTAGATACTGTAATAGAACTGGTTTACTTCCTTAATTAAAGAGGAAATTATAAGGAGCAACTCAGAGATCATCAACAACCAGCAATTAGAAAAAGAAAACGATGATGCAAGCACTGAATATGAATGATTCATACTTACTTTCAAGATCAAACCATTTCTTGTAGTACATGCAGTGTACTTGTACATATTACATCTTATATGCTGAAAATTGTAGTTTGTTTCTCCCCTTCTTTTTTTCGCGCACTTTAAGTACTGTTAATCCTCGCTATTGAAACTTTGTACATTGTATATTGATAAATACTTGCACTTTAAGAATAGTAATATGTTTAAATATATATATATATCATATTCAGCCGTTTTCTATCCACTGCTGGATGAAGGTCTCCCCCTTTTCTTTCCACATATCTCGGTCTGCTGATATCCTCATCCATGTAGCTCCTGAAAAACGCTTGATTTCATCTACCCATCTTACATTTGGGCGTCGTCTCGGTCGTTTCTTTTCTCTAGGAATCCACTGTAGTACATTTGTCGTCCACCTTCCATCTGTTCGTCTAGCTATGTGACCGGCCCATCTCCACTTCATCTTCTTCGCAGTCTTGATTACATCCTCTACCTTTGTTTGTGCGCGAATCCATTCATTTCTCTTCCTGTCCCTCCTGGTTATTCCTAGCATAAAAGTATCGACATGATAATGGAGGATAAAATACGTATATATTTCTCCTATTTCGTTCCTAGTATCAGGAATGAAATTATTTTTGTTTCAATTTTCTCCTGGTCTCTATTTCGATCTCCACGTAAAATTCGCCGCTCCAGGGAAGAAATTAAGATATTTCGTAAATGTAAATTTATTTCCTCTTATAAATTATTGCCCTCTTGAGACAGAATTTTACATTTGTATTTTATATTAGTCGAGATCAAGATCATGTAATTTAGTTTTGATTGCCACCACTATTGTGCAGTGGAGCCACTGATTAATGTAATTATAACATCGAATTGCATTGACAGGCAATAAAAAATCAATGGAACCTTGCGTTTGGGATACTTAGTATAATCAAAATGAAAATAGATCCTAGCAAGAACGTTGCAAAGGAGACCAGTTCATTAGAAACGTCAATGGGAAACTGTTTTGGTGTGTGTGTGTGTTTTTGAGGGGGGGAGGTACAGTCTGCTACATAACTACTAGATATGTATAATATTGTGGCCCTTGGACCATCTGAAGTTGGAAACCGTTGATCTAGACGAATGATCGAAACATGAACAGATACCCTTCAAGCACGGATTTTGCTAGAAATGGCAACAGCTAAACTAGATTTAATTATATTTACACACTTTGTTAGCTACATTTGCATGAATGGACGCTGCAGCTCTTAAACACTTGAAGGGTGCAATTTTTAAAATCCTGGAGCGTGGGGACCTTCTCTCCCAGGGTGTTTACATTGCACCACATTTTTTTTTCTTATTTTAGTACCTAATCTAAACTACCTCACCCGAGTAATATGAAGCAAAATGTTGAAATTTGCCAAGTAGCATTCGGGAGGCTGTGGGTTCAATCCCAGCGGCCGACCATTCTGACAGGTTTTTCCTCAGTCATATCAGGCAAATGCCGGGACGCTACCTTTAACTTAGGCCCTGTCCGACACCTTTCCGCTATCCTATCTCGGTCTGAGCCTTAGATTCCTAAAGGCCATAAATAAAATTCAAATATGAAATTGAATATTAAAAAGTACAAGAGCCATGTGTATCCTAAACTGGAAGAGAGCTCTACAAAAATAAATAATTCAGTGCTCTAACCAAAATCTGAGAACATTTGACACTGTACTTCATGACAGAAGAAGTATCTTTACAGTAATAATAAATAATAACCACTGGCGTGACAGGCCGATAGGTCCTGAGCCTACCCCAACGCCATCTGTCCGCGGTTGGTGGAACTGCGTCCACCTGAGTGGCGGC